>JAQIXS010004865.1:0-13963 GCA_034700785.1 Rossiulus vilnensis
ATTCCATTATTTTTCATAGGTACACTTTCAACTTTTGACATAATAAAAGTATATTCCAAATATAATCTAGAATAAAATAAAAAATTTATTCCATAAACATTTTTGATTTTATGTTGACAACGGGTGACTAAATTTTGAGTTTAGGAACGTGAATATCTCAGTCACAACCGTCGATATGAATGGAGTTTGCCCTCGTCAACAAGATCAAAACGATGCTACACTGATATCACTATAAAGGCTATTTTTTAGACTACTGACATCATTACAACAACAATAACAAACAAAGCAAAAGGAAAGAGAACCGTTATATTACTGCCATCAGTATGCTTAGCGATATCACTAAGCATTTTACTAATATTCTCACATATCAGTATATCTGTTCTGAAATACACTAATATTTTCACCAGGGTGGCATTATTTAAAAATCTGCATCAAAATTTGCTTTTTGATAAAACTGTGAACGTCCTAAACAGTTGCAATTGCCGAATAAATGGAGGAAAGATGACCCACCCTGTACTCCCTTGGTGTGCGGTTTTTTTTTTATATTTCTCCTACTTATCCCAGCCGAAAGGAATTTCTTAGGTTGTGGGTGGCCAAAACAGGGGCTTAACATAACCGAAATACGTCGTAGTTAATAAAACGGTTTGTAATGAGGCGACCTTTTTCCCCTTTGCGATACAATAGGTATTTTAACCTCTCATGCCCATAATATTGTTATATGGGACTGGCTTCGGGTTTTTTTTATGGCAAGATTTAGGTTGGCCCCACTGCTTACGTTTTGTCGAATATACATGTACAAGAGGAGGGCAATTATTGCTGATATTTAGGCATGGTAAACTGAATTTTGGGGGGAGGGAATTTTTTTTTGTCCCAATACTTATCGTAAATCTGAAATCGCGGACAGTTGGGATACTTAAATACTGGATTTTGCTGAATTGTAATGCGTTATGAAAAATAGCGTGGTTTTTGACGACCCCCCGTCCAAACTGTCTAATATTTACGTATGTAGTTTTTTTGCGACGTTTTTCGGATTTCTTTATTTTAAATGATGATCATCCTTTGTCGGAGGGGCCTGTTTTTTAGCGACGACATAACACAAAAAAGTAGACGGCATCCCGATGCAGACATTTATGCGTTTTGGCAGCCTTTTTGTTACTGGGTGTATTTTAAAATTGAAAAAACTAACTTCTTGTGTCTGAGAATTGCACGGTACTTTCCCAGGTTGCCGAGAATGGCCTTCACTTTTACGATATCTTTACAGTGGAATCTGGTTTTAATTTGCAAAAGGTCAGCTTTGCGTGTTATTACATTATAGATTTATTTCCAAATTAGTAACCGCATACAGTCTTCCGTGCAACAATGCATGAAATGATGCAGTGACAAAATGGCATACTATCAGTAATTGTTCGTATTGACAGTTTCATTGTAAGGGGCAACATGGACGTAATTATCGAGCTGGTTAAACTTGTCTAGAGACTTAGCCAATCCACTTGTTGATCAATGTTATTGGTCCAATTTTTCTTGCTTTTAGTTCTCGATAATCACATGTCCAACACCCTTTAAAAGATTACGTTAACTGAAAACACCATTTGTCTTAAAAGCTTTCAATAGTGTTTATATTCGAACGGGCCCTTATCAAATTTTTATTGCTCATGAAGAAATATTGAGTCGATATTATCCCAAGCTGTTTTCTTCACTTTCGAGCAAAGAAACGTGCCCACCTAAAAGTATTAAAATAGTTTTTTTTCAGCATTTGGGTATCCAATTTAAAATCGGAACAACTCGTTTTGTAAATGATGTTTTGCTCTTTAAAATGCGCATACATTGACTGAGATTTCTCATCAATTTCTCAGGTGAAAAGCCTGAAAACAACAACAAACCATCTTGCATTTTTTGGGGATATCTGAAAACCTATACCCTTGTAACAATAAGTGTTTCTACAGAGAATGTTCCGATATTTAAAAAAAAGTTAGCAATGATAATGTTTTGCATAATTTGTTTGAAGCACGTTGTATTTTCTGCATTTTCGGGATATTCTCCTGCGAAATGTAAGGATCTCTTTTTGGAGTACGATGAAAGTGCTTTTAAATTGTTTACAAAACGATCTATTCAAATTTCAAACTATGTAGTCGCTGAACAAAATGCATTTTTTAAAATGTAATACCTTTAGTTGTATATTATTTTATCAAGTCTGTCAACTGGCCCTATTGGACTTTTTTTTCATTTATATCCTATTCTTTAACTCTGATGCCAGTCCCCCAGTTAGGGCCAATCTAGGGCTGGGGACTGGATTTTTAATCTTATATTTATATTCGTATTAACGCAATCTTATCTCACCTAATTTCCAACATAAATAGGAGCTTGTGCCTTAAATAAGAGTGGTTTGTAGGATATTCTTAACTTATAAAGCCGTTAGAAACGAAATTTTCAAATGCTGCCCAGAAGCATTTATTTGCTGACGTTAGGTTACTGTACTTTTGCGACAGATACTCATTTTGCAATTTCTGTTTGCTGAGAAATAATGTATTACAATGTACACACGGTGTAGACAAATCTCGATGTTGACCTTCGTCAAACCGATCGTACGTGCAATTACGTCATGCTATCGCAACATCATCACGTGACCTCGTCCTTCACTCGACGCGGATGACTACACGTCTTCCGCGTTGCGTCTCCAGTGACATCATAACAATAAGAACAACAAACAACAACATCGTGCGATTTAGCTGCAATCTGGACATTTCGACACCATTGCGGGCAGCCTGGAAACATCAGTTTGTCTCACTGCTGATAGTGCTTCTGATACTTGTTTAATGTTTTGATAGACATGATATAATTCGATCCATCCATGCGTGTTTCATTCTGATTGTTTCAGTGCCCAACTGTTGCTATCAGAAATGATTCCTCGCTTCCCCGAATGTACATGGGACCAATTACCATGTCAGACTTCAGAAATGACAACATCATTTTTAAAGACATAATTAGTGGCCATGCTTCGTATCTTAGTCATCGTCCTTATTAAAATACGTGAATTTAAATTTAACGAGGTCGATGAATACACGATATTAATGTTTATTTGAAATAACAATATCCATGGTTAGTTGTGAGAAACCTCGATTCGAATAACTACTTAATGAACAATTCCCAGATTCATTCTGTGTTTTGCATCAACGGACTGCAGGTGCATGTGAAAGTTAATCAATTTTTTTAATATTTTGCTTACATTTATTTGCACTGCAATTACCTTTAATGGAGATGTTTTTTTAATGACGACAGTTATGTAAAAACTAAAATTAATTGCAATAACTAGAATCTGGAACAGGCTTACACTCAAAAGTAATAATGGCCACCAAATTATCAGTCTTAACTCACACCTGCAAACCCTAAATCTAACAGATTATGTAAATATTGTGTAGTAATGTTATCTAAGCTTTTGAGGTTAGATTAATTATCCATGTAACCCTTATGTAATTTTAAATCTAAAAAAGTATTGTTATGATTATTATTAGTATAGTTATACACATGTACATGCACAGAAGCAAAAAATTCGGGCTCATTAGCATAAATCTAGTGGCAAACTGGATATTCATTTCATAACGTGAACTGGTTAGTGCGAATTTGCACAGATGATAATTTCTAATGTTTCAATTGACCTAAATAGGGAAATATTTCATAAAGTTAATTTTGATTCGGGTCTGTTATCTTAATTTAGGATATTAAAAATACTGACATCCACGTTGTATTTCTTAACTATTGACATTTGGATTTACAATATTGAAATTCGGTGTTTATTCACAGTCTATATTGAAATTTAATCTCTTGAAATGCATTAAGTTAGCAGTAATGTTGATGTATTAGGTATAACGATTAGACAATTTAGAAAAACAAACTTATCTTACAGAACATTGTTTTGACCGATGAACTCCTGGGCAATAATTTTTCTTTACATTATGATAACAGCTATTTAAAAACCTTTGCAAAAAAGATAAGAGGATGCCACCATTCCAAAAAAAATGCATTTTTGCTTCAAATACTTATTATAATTGTCATATTTATTTTCCTTAGTGTAGAATTGGCCATCTACTGATATTTTTTATTCTTTAAAATATCCCGTTTATTTATATATATATAAAACCTTGATAGCTTACAAACAAAATAACTCAGACTCTAGTGGGCAAACCATTCACCACGGAAAAAAATGAATTTAGTAGTTATATTTCGGATTGCAGATCAAAACGAGTATTTTTGTGCGATGTGGGCATATTTTTGGGTCGGGATTAAAGGGAGTACTTATTTTTCAAAACATTTGACTAAGTAATCCTGCGCTACTGAATCCTTCCAATTTGAACATGGCGTCAACATTCCTTGCTGAACGTTGGGACTTCGCCTAGGCTTTTTTTTATTTTCTTGATTTTCGTCCTACGTTTCAAAGCGAATTTCGACAGTTTATCTGGTTTTTTGGTGTATATAAAACGCTCGTGTTCGGTGTCACTTGAACTGCGTAATTGCGCAGCCGCCTTGCTGTTCGTGCCACAAACAAACGAGATATCGTTTGTGTATTAGCCTCGTGATTGAAATTGGTGATTTATTGGAGAAGGATGGAAGCAGTGGCGCCGTTGCTATTTCAAAGGAGAGCATTGAGAAGACGTTGAGACGGCCGCAAAATCCAGGGGCCTATTTACTATTTCCCCCGACTGCCACCACTCAAGTGATTTATTCTCGCCCCTCTTTTTCCACGTCTTTTTCTGCTACCAAATGCAACTGTTAACGGTCCCCTGGAGCATGTATCAACAAGTTTTAAGTGCGTGACAGTGAAAATCAGGCGAATTTCAAACGCCGAGCGCCGCCTATCGGTGCTTAAGTTTCGCCAAACCTAACTTTTTCTAACACTAGCACTAACTGAATCCTTGAGAAAGGTCGATGGTTTTTTTCTTCACCCATGGAAACAGCTTTCAATAAATGGCGAATTTGAACTTCAACGTCCCTGTCGTAAAATGACACAGGATATCGCCATGAAATACAAACATGGTATTTTTGGCTCTTGTGTAAGCCAACTAGGTAAGGTTATCCAGATCAATCGGCGTGGGACTTAGTTTGACCTGGCCAGTGTATGGAATTATAAACATCAGATACCGTTCACCAGATGATCAGATGAGAAATTTATTCCCCTTTCGCAAACTGCTCATTATCTTTTGTTTTTTAAATCTATGCTATATATACTTATGTATAAGCATTTACAAGTACATTGTACATGTAGATATTTTTGTTTCGAAATAAACCATAAATCATGGATTTTAATATGCATTTCTAGACAAGTGTTTAAAATGACTGCGCTAAAATAATATTGTGGACTAAATTTGCCAACAACTAGCGTATCAGCGTTAAATATTGGACCACATTTTGTATATACGATGCCTTTAATTAAGGGAACACTGAAGGAGAAATTTATTTATTAAAAACTGGGTCACAAATCATGTATTTTATTCAAATAATTTATAAATTTTTTTAGAAATATCAAATAGCCTATTAAGGTGGCGTCTGCATTTACAACTCTTGGTTGATTAAATACACGCGGTCTCCGTAAACAATTTGTACCTAACTTGGTTAACTACTTATTGATTTGACATTGATTTTTATTGTGTTGTTGATGGAAGCAGACACACATAGGGCCCCTCGAAATAGTTGGCCATGCCAATTTGCCACCCCCGATTATCCCACTGCAAGGGTCTTATCTAGGGTACCAGCCCTTGCACTGTTGTTTGTCCATTGCTTATTTGGGAATACTTTTAACGCCAGTTAACGTATCATAATTTTACACAAGTTGTACCTGCATATTTTGCTGCTTAGTCATTGACATTGTGGTATGCCTATTGAATTAAATCACGCTTGGTGCAATGCTCCACAAACATTTAAATGCAAGGGGATTCCCCCAAGGTTAAGCCTCTCCTATTGACGTACGTGCTCGCACTGATTGCAACACACGAGGATGCCGTTGTCTTCCTGAATTTCTGGCACTTTTTCTGGATCGCGGCCAGACAATGAATTTCTCTGAATTAAAAGCGGAGCTTTGCTTCCAAAGAAAGAAAGAAAGAAACACCCCAACCCGTTTGAAACGAGATTGCGACTGGCTTATTGAAAGGCTCGCTGAGTTTTTCTGCCTGTTATATTTCGTTGACTTTTTTTACCGCTAATACTTTCTCGATGCATTTGCTCCTTAGCTTCGCTCCAAAAGAAACCTTTTTGGCGTTTCCGAAGCGGCGTTTAAACAATACGCGAAACGAAATCAGATACTTCGAACTTAAATTGATTTCCGGTTTACTCACTTTTCGATCTGGTGTAAACCAGTTCCAACTGGAAACTCTGCTGGAATGGAAATGTATCGGGTAAAATGTCTCGCAACTAGCTCTGAAAGCGAAGCCCGTGGCGATTCGCGATGAATTTCTGCGAATTTTTCTGACAGAGTAGCAGAATTAATAACTTATTATTCGCTGATGAAATTGAGCCGAAACACAATCGCGGAATTTTGTGAAAAAAGAACGGCGGGATTATAGAACGTGGAATTCCATCTGCATGGCAACGCCTGGCGTCCATGGCAACGAAGCCTGCGCGTGCCTGGTGACGTCATAGCGTTTCAATATTTTTTAAACGTATCCAAAAAATCACGAACACACCTCTTTCTAATCTTCTTGGACCTGTCATTTTTGTCATATTTTGTTAAATGTTTTGCTGGAATAGGCTGCTCATGAGCCTATGGTCTAAACGTTGACCCAAACCGTCTCAAATTGCACAATTTACGTTATTTTTGCGATCGTAGGCTGTTTGGTATTAGATGAGATAAAAATGTCCTGTTTTAGAAATCAGATTTCACAAAACAAAAATTCAATGAAATCCTTTGGCCAAAATTGTTATTAATTCAGTCCTACTGATGAAGTAAAAAATAAAATAGATGGGTCCACTTTTTGCCCTATTTGCTGTCATTCAATTTCAAAAGGTTTTAAAGTATTTTACGGTATGTAGTGATGTGAATATGCGTAAGAAATTTGGTTATGCTGCCTAGACATAAATGATATTTAGCGAAAGTTGAATTTATTGTTAAAATAGTAAAATAAATTGGAGGATATTTCAACGGATTGCATTTTACACGAACTTTGGCCTGGATTCAGCTGAACAAGCGTAAACAAAGTTTGGTTTTTATTTGTTGAAAACTGCTTACATGTAGAGATACTCTTTCCACCATGTAAGAAAACATTTGCAGAAACTGGTGCTTTTATGAACGATTAGAAATGATGGCTTTGTGTTTGCTCGATTTAACAATAACTGCGCAAGAAACTTGGTGAACTTTTCCCAGACGGTCATTCATTTTTATTTCAGTATTTCATAGCGAAATTATAACGCTGCTGAGAAGCAAATGTTTGGAGATGAAATGCACGCCAACGAGGCTTATCATTTGACTTAGTTTTTTTTTTTTTATAAATGAACAAAGATGCATCTGGTTTCAAAACACAGCGTTCGAGGCGATAAAATTTACTCGGTTGAGAAATAAGATTTCATAAAACAAAATATTCGTTGATATCCTTTCAATGTCAATCCGTTGGCAGAATTGTGCTTAATTTAGCCACATACAGATGAGACAAAAATGGAAACTTGGGTCCACATTTCACCCTATTTGCCAAACCCTGGTGAAAAGATCATCAGTGTATCAGTATATCCGGATATCACTTCTTAGTGATCTATTGACTTCTGACATCAATATGCGTAGTGAAATCTCTATGATAATTTTATGGTTTTATCACTAAGTATGCAACTTGTAGTGGCAGTGGATTTTTGGAAAACTTATATTAATATACTTAGTGATATCACTATGCATCATATGCATCTCACTATATATCATCAGTACATTTGTACTGATATATACTGATCCTTCCACCAATGTGTCTTTTAATTTTCGGGAATTTTATGGTAATAAGATGATGTAAATATTCACAAGAAATTTGTTTCCAGTTTTGTAAACATGATTTCAATTGCGACTAAGATACTGATTTACTCACAAAAATATAAAATGCAGTTTATGAATACATGTTTTAGTGTGTATTTAAGTATATACATGTACTTTATATTATATTATTATTATCATATAAATTTAACTGTATATTAATATTAAATTTTGACTTCAATCAACTTCAATCAACATGAAATCAACTTTAATTTATGTTTTATACTTTAACATTATATATGGAAATATCCCGGTGCATGTTAGAGACATTGTGCGAACAGTTTTTCATTCTTTTTTCTCTAATAAAAATTGACGTATAGTTTGTCTAAATGAATTAAGGTCATGAGGACCAGGGCATTGTCTCTTATTGCGCCTTCTCGTCCGCCATCTTGAATCTCGAATCTCGAATTGAGAAACGTGAGACTTCGGTTATCTCATTGACCGACTTGAATGACCAGTGGACTCACGACTGCCCGAAATATTCATGCGAGTGCACGATCATGGCATTTGTAACGATTTTGATATGAAAGAGAAGGACGCCTTTTTCTACTTTTCAGTTACATTTCTGATCACTTCATGATTTTTTTGTTTTTTTTTGAGGGGGTATTTGAATTTTTTTTCACCATTATCCTAACTTTCATTGAGCGGCGAAAGCAAAAGGCAACAAAACAGGAGACGGAGCCAAAGAAATCGGCATTTCGAGTCATCATAGAGTGAAAAAAGGAGGAGGAGGGGGGGAGTAAATGACAAATAATCAATTGGAAATGTATGCAGTGGCACATACACCGTATCTCTTGCACTGTCCGTCCGTCTTTCTTGTCTGGGTGGGATGGCTATGTGCCACCAGAATTGGTTTAAAATGACAAAAGGTGTGGTGGAATTTCACTAATGCCCTGCCGCCAGATTGGCATCGAAATCTGATTCATATTTAGGGGGAGAAAAACGCTTGACAGAAATAAGAAATGTAAGGTTTCCCAAAAAGCCATACACGCATTTTTAGTGGAACGATCTGAACTTAAAAATTGACCTAATTTCATGATTCGTTCGACGGGTCTGAATAGATAAATTGTGCGAAATCTAGACAGGGTTTCGGCTTGGGAATAAATAAAACACGACACGAAGGCATTTCGTTTAAAGTTAACCCTGGTTTCATTTAATGGAAATACGCGTCGACGTTTGGGAAATCTCGAGACGATAGATATTAGCATTTCGTCGTAATGACAAATTTATAGTTGTTAATTAAAAAGCTACTTTTTGCGTACAATTTACATTTGTATTATTTACGTTAACTGCTTCGTTACAAAACATGACTTTTTTTAAGGCAATACTGATCAATATTTAGTTTACGATGCGTTAGTTCAAGTTGTGTAAGTTATTTCTTTATACAAATTCCACTACAACTTTGAACAGTGTTTAATTAAAGTATCTTAAAATAGGTTTTTTTTTGTATGTAGATTTAATTTAATTCCTGAAATTTCACTACAGTATCTTTTGCAGTGCTTTTGTTTGCCATTCTTAGAAACGGCTTATTATTATTGTGGCCAGATATGGATGTATTGATTTTGTTGTTTAACGTTAAAATATTTTTTTTTGTTATTCCTAAAACGTGCTGAAACTTTTATCACAGCGACTTGATTATGGCTAATTTTTTTCTCATAAACTGCAACTCTAATAAACGTTTAGTTTGCGGTGTATTTGTTCGTCATTAAGTTGCTCTATTCGTTTAGTTTTCTTTATATAAAGCTCACTACAACTTTAATCAACGTTTACAGGGTGCATCAAAACTTTCACAAATCATTTCGTAGTGACCTTATATTGTTTTAAATTCTATCTTAGTATCTGCTAAGTGCCGTTAGGGGGTACAAGGCCGTTCATAAACTCCAAAATGTTAGCCTCATTGTCGAAATCTCCTGTCTTCTCTGATTCTTCTCTGATCACTGATTTCGATTTTTTTTTGTAAATTTAAGACTTTTTTTTCGGTCAATTTTCGTGAAAGGCTTCCTTTTACACTATCCTCATCCTAGCAAATGCTAACGTATCGAGATTATTTCACCAGCCACCTAGCAATTATATCAAGGGGGGGGGTTGGTAAGGGGGATATAAGGGGTGTCTTGATTCCGAACAAAACCCGATTTGTGCAATTTTTGGCGATGCCAGCGTCGAAGTTGCATGGCGCCAGGCTTCTTTTATTCAAAAAATGCCTTTGAATATGTATCTTTTCCGTCTGGTTTCCTTTTTTTGTGTGTGTGTGTGTGCCCTTCAGTCCTTATTCACGATGACTGGTGAGCAGCAAATTGAATCGGGACCACCCATTGGACGAGACTGGTGTCGGAGCAGCGGGGATTTTGACTCACTTTTATTGTTGTTATCGTCTTTTTCATCCCTATTATAAGCGGCAAAAGTTGAATTGGGACGCGTTTCTAATCATTGCATCAAAAGGCACGCAGAAAAAGGCAAAATGCCTCACTCACTCCCTTTTGGACATGGAGAGAAGAAGAAGCAACAATAACATAAAAGAAAAATGCAGAAAATGCAATCCTAGAAGAAGTAGAAGTTGAAAAAAAAAGTGATAATAATTACAATAATAAATAAAATGGCGTTGAAATCAACGCCCAAAAGGACCTCCCCTACATTTGATGTTTGGATATAATTTTAATAATATAGGGCCTACGAGATCTTATGTGACAAAATATTCTAAAAATGTACCCTTTAATGTACCAGAAATATCATGAATTGGGAGTTTTAGTATATTATTTAATATATCTGAGATTATATTGTTATATATATAAAAATAATTAAAACAGCACGAAGGGAAATTTTCACCCTTATGGCTGTTTATGTACCTATAATTTCTTAAATATAAGATGTAAGATTCAATTTAAATAAGAATTAAGTGTAAATAAATCGACATAATTGGAACCCAACTACATGTAGTAAGGGCGCCTAAAGTTGGCCCTTATTGATATAGTGTTTTATACAATTGTATAATATAGTTTTATAACTATTATTTACTGTTTAAAATGTTTTAACATATATGTCAGAATATATTTTAAAATGTATTGCATGTAATATACTCTCAGATATATTACATAATACACTAAATGTCCCAATTCATGATATTTCTGGTATATTAATTGGTATATTTTTAGAAAATACCAAAATCATGATTTGCTTCTTCTAATATATTATGTAATGCATTTTAAAATACTCTGCCACATATTTTAAAACTATTACTGCATATAATTGTTATACAATAGTACTACATAGTTTCATAAATATTAGATACTTTTAAAAAAATAGTGTAACATACATGTATATGTCAGTACATAATTTAAAATATATTGCATGCAATATAATTTCAGATATATTGCACAATATACAAAAAGTTCGAATGCATCATGTTTCTGGTACATTTTTTGGAATATTTTGCCACATACTATCTTTTAAATTTTGAAATAAATCCCAACATCATGTGGGTCAAGGGGGCGCTGCGAGCAAAGGGTCAGAGGGGTACGGACTTGGTTAAGCTAAACCAAAGATTTACAAGATTGATAAACACCTTGCAGACCCCAACTATTTCAGTTTCTAACGATAGCCTGGAGCTTCTGGAATTTCAATGTAGGTGGTCATTCAGAGGTGGTAAATGCCTTGTACCTCAGTTATATCGATGTCACCCCTCCCCACACAACTAGCATCTTGGGTACGAATTGGGCATTAAGACTGTTATCGGAATTTTGGAAGAAAGTTAGGGGTGTTCGGGGTCATTCATAAAGGGCGTCCAGTGGAGGTGGAAGGTTGAGAAATCTGGACAAGATGGTTGTTTAATATGGAAAGAACCGATGAACGGGTGAAAGGGGCCATCCATAAAGAGCGTCATGGACATGCCCCAAAAGGTTGCCCACCATGAAAAAAAATCGCACATTTGTTTAAATTAAAATATTTGTTACAATTGCTAAATTGATCTTTTCCTTCGTTGAATTGGTTGTCCACTAGGGCCTGCGTTATCTTTTATAACTTGAAAATTTTCCGTTCGTTTATATCAAAAAAATCAAAACTTGAAACACGTATTTTCGAAGGTCGCACAAGTATTTCTTTCAAATATATTAAGATATTTTAAAATAAAGGGACATTTTTAAATTATAAAAAGTAGCTCGAACCCTAGTGGACGACCAATTCTACAGTGGGGAAAATAAATTTGGAATTTATAATACGTATCTGAAGCTAAAATGTGTAATTTTATTGCATGGTGGTCTCAGCCTTAAATATTTAAAGCGCATTGACGTCATGTGCCCGGTTAAGTTGGGCGCCATTTTTGATTGGCCGTTTGCAGCTGTCAGTTTAAAGTCAGAGGGCTAATAACTATTTAATAAGCCCGTGGGTAACGAAGCTAATTGGAGTCTGTCCTCCTCCAGACCCAGACCCTGGCCCTCACCCAGAACATTCCGGATTATGAATGACGTGGCATAGATTAACACCGTCGATGATTAAGACATTGTCTCACTGTCACTTAAGCACTGTCGCTAGCCAGCTGCATGGTGACAAACTGACAATAAAACTAATTGACACAAAACCCAAATTGTCACTTGGAAAACCCTCGTCTTTGGTAACAACCTGGGCCCCCTCTCTGGAGAAAAGATCGGTATGCGATTCTCTACTGATATCAGTACGTATTTAATGGTCATTAAAGTGCCCGTCGTACAAGTTGTCATTCAATCTTTGTGAAACACCGTTCTGCAAGTCCATATTTTACAAGGCCATACACCTGTAACTTGTAGAAAATATTTAAACATGTTTAGAGCATAACTTTCGAAAACAATTTGGAGATGGGGGTCATTAAATCGAACCCGAACAACGTGTTGCTTGTGGTGTAGGTCACACCATGTTTATGTACTCTTTAAAACAATTTTGCATCCTGTTCAAATGTGTGCTCAAAATAAACATTTCCAGAACATGTGTGTGTGTGTGTGTGTGTGTCAGTGACGTGTTCTGACGTCCAACACTCTGTAAAGGTCAACATAGCTGTTGAGAACTGTTGCTAGGCTTGACGGGACGCCTACAGTTCTCTGTAATGGAAAATCAACGACCTTTGAAGGACCTTAAATTGTTTTCAATGACTTCTAGCATACGTTGAATTAAGAAATTTCGAAGTGATCAATTAAAGAACCATCTTAAAGATCAATAAAAGTACAAGTTCTAAGCAAAGTTATCAATTAAACTACAAGCTATCAAAAATGTATCGATTAATTTAATGAACGATTTCTAAGCAGCTTATAATCAAAGTTGAACAAGTTCTTATCGAAGTTATCAATTAAAAAGAACAATTTATGCGCAGTTATTAATTTAGCAACAAGTTTCAAGCAAAGAGTAATTTCTAAACAAATTTATCAATTCAGGTTATTTAAAACCGTATAAAGAAATTATAAAATAAACAATAAACAACAAACTACTAAAATGTATCAAATAATGTAAGAGAATTAATCTAAGTTATCAATTTAAAAACAAGTTCAAATCAAGGGCTGCAATTAAAGAACAATTTCTAAACTAACTTATCGATTACAGAACAAAGTTCTAAACATAGTCATCAAATGAAAAAAAAATATAAACAAATTATCAATTAGACCACAGCTATAAAAAATGTATTAATTAATTTAAGAAAGTCAAGCAAAACCATAAGTAAAAGTATTGCACCATTGCAGGTTAGCAGTTAACCTAGGGTTACCGTTAACCCAACTAATAGGCAGGGTTAACTTGAGGTTTGTAATCTAATGCAATCTCCAAGAATTCCTGACTGCAATAGGCTATCTCCGTGTTAATCCTTTATACTCCTCATGTTAACTTGAGGTCATAAGTAAACCAAGGTTATCTAACCTTTCATGGCCGGGTTTACCAACGGTGGTCGAAATCTGTGGTTAGGTAACCTGTGGTCAAACTCTGACCACAGGTTAACCTCCCGGTTAGATTTTTGAGTTT
>JAQIXS010004866.1:0-13963 GCA_034700785.1 Rossiulus vilnensis
TAGTTCAGAACAAAATTCTGAACGTCTTTGGACAATGTTAGTTCAGAACAAAATTCTGAACGTCTTTGAACAATGTTAGTTCAGAACAAAATTCTGAACGTCTTTGGACAATGTTAGTTCAGAACAAAATTCTGAACGTCTTTGAACAATGTTGGTTTAAAACAAAATTCTGAACATTTCATAACACTGGCAGTTAGTTAAAAATAAATTCTGGAACGATCCCTTCTGTTTCATTGTTTTTCCCCACAAAGGGGTTTCTCATCGGTCGTTTGAAGGGCGAGCGGATTGATCATCGTTGATGTTTAATTAAATTTGATTTCATTAAACAAGAGATGGAATGAAAAATGGCCCTGTTTTTATATGTATTTCTTCAGACCTTTGCAGCGTGGCTTTCATTAAAATAACGGCCCTTTTTCGGTTTATCATCCGTTTTTCCGTGCCTTTTTTCCCGTCCGCTTTTGTTTGCGATAATGACAACATTAGTTCCGGTAATTAAATTCGGTATAATTAAAATTCTTCATCAACGTCTGCGCATTCGATGCCATGCATCGTTTTTTAAAAGCCAACAATTCGATCGGGGCTAATTTTTGCCATAGGGGGCGCTGGCACCATCAGCCTCAGCCTCATTCGATTCACTCTTAATGACGTTTTCTGTTATCGTTTTTGATTTTAATTCAATAATAATGGGGGAAATAAAACTTCGCAATCGGACATCACAGTTATAATTTGTTCGAAATTCGCATATAAAGAGCCGAAACCAATGAGAGCTCTTCAGCTTATCGATTATGCATTCCAGCATTGATAAAGCCGCTCTCATTTCTAACGGATAGCACACTGAGTCGTTGGACAGGAAAGACTAATCGCAAAACAGGCTCTTGCGTTCTATTGGCCCATTTGAATTCCGCCATCTTGGTTTCAAAATTCAATTCAATTCAACTCGGTACTCCTACTGTCAGCAAAGATGTGCCATGTGGTCGATGGTTGTGATCAATCAACGCTATCATCTCGTAGTACCGGTTGCACCATTGCGGGTTAAATGAAAGGTTAGATAACCTGGGGTTAACTATGGCTACAAGTTAGTCTAAAGGCTAATAGGATTTCGTTGCACCATTTTACTGTAGGGATTTTTAGCCCAAGGGTATAGCAAACATGGAAATAGCCTGTTGCAGCAAGGAATTCTGGGAAAATTGCATTATGTTAAGCTTGCCTATTAGCTGGGTTAACGTTAACCCATGGTTGACTGCTAACCTGGTGTGATGCAGTACTTTTTCCTTGGTTAACATGAGGTTTACCTCGGGTTTTGCTTAACTTTTGTTTGTGCAACCGGCCCTAAAAGACTCTTGGAAATCTAACATGGAAAGGAAATTTCCTGTGCTTTTAGACCGCGAAGCCTAATTTTGATTAATTCAACCTTAATTTCGGATTATATCTGGACATCTCTCCACATGTATAACTGTTATCAGAATTGGTTTTCTTTCAAATTTCTTTTCAATTTATTAATTTTTTTTATATGTAATTTCTAAATTTTATCAAGTTTTACATTGGATGCAGCCTTGGATTCCCTCTTGCCCTAGGTCATTCCCCCTAATCTATTCCCCAAAGCATTTCATTCGTGTTTACCTTAATGTATGTTTTCATAAATGGTCCTCTTAATTAGTTTTTTTCTATGCCAGTGCATGTATACATTTCAACTCGGAACATCTCCAAAATTACAATTATATATATATTTATATATAATTACAATTATATTTATATATAATTGTAATTTTGGAGATGTTCCGAGTTGAAATTTTTTCCCCTATGTTATATAAACCGCGGAGTAGGGATTTTCGGGAAAAAAAAGTAGATATTGGGGAAAAAAATGCATATTAATCATTAAAACGGTGAAAAAACGTTGCATTGTAACGAGAGCCTCCGGGGATTTTTCCTGATAAGAAAAAAGGAAAATATTTGATCAAATTTCAGAGGATATGAGCTTAATTTAACTGGTTCGTTGTTGTTACTGCTGCTGCCAGAGGTTTGGTAATTAGGTCTAATTAGTTTTGAGGGGAGGGGAAAAAATCCAATTTCGATTCCATGGGGTGCAGGAATTGCTCTTGTCACAGATGGCACTTGCAATCTGGTCACATTGCGTCTGCTTCGGTTGTTGCCCATCGATTTGTTATTGTTGTTGTGTAAGTTATAACAAATCCAGGCACGTAGAAAGCGCTCAATAAGGATACAAATGTCTTCAAAGGGAATTTTTAATGAATCCATCGGATCCTGCCAGATTTAATTTTAACTTTCCTTTGGGGGAATGATTGCAATTTCCTTTGCTTGCCTGAAACGAAAAATGCCTGTCATTTTCTTTTTTTTTTCTTTTTTTCTTTTTTCTTATTCAAACACACGATGAATTATGTCGACGAAATTATCCTCAAGTCAAGTGCAGCTAAAGAAAATCATTTTAAGCGAATTTGTCATGTTGATTTTTTATGGAGTTTTGCATGGGAAATGTCGATTTTTTATTTTTATTTTTTGGAGTGTCGCCTTAAAGTGCGAAGAAACACGACACTTCATACTCCGTCTCTGTGAGGGTAGATATGACATTGGTCGCATTTTTTCGAATAAAAATAAGAGGTCAATTTAGGCCTAATTAGATTTTAAAACAAAAATGGCGTCAATTTTTGAAAAAAGGTCTCAGTAAAACGACGTAAAAATCTCATCATAACATAATGTCAATTTTAACAATGTATGTCAAGAATCAATAATATGTGAAGTCTCAAGAAAAGGAGGTCAAATATGAACTGAAAATGACTTCAAATTACAACACAAATTGACATCAGTGAAATGACGTCAAATTTCAATACAATAGTGCTTAAATATTTGAACCACAGTTCAAATATTTACGTTATCGTGTATTGAAGGCGTCGTTTGACGCCAAACCAAAACGTATCAAAAACCCAAAAATTAACGTTTTGACAGAGGGGAAAAATACTAAAACGTTTCGTGAAAAATAAAATAAATGACACTTAATCTGATTTCGTACAATCTGTGTAGTACAGACGTTGCACACCACTGACGTTTAATAACGAAAATATAAACGAAAACATATTGAAACAATTGCGTTTTTTTTGTCAATATTTTCCATAACGTCGAATGTGCCACGCGTATTGCACGCCTTACTAAGGTTTGCATTCAATTTGAAAATTGGGGGTTAATTTCGTATTGTTTTCCAGGAAGTTACCTATCTCACCACTATAACAGATGTGGAATGGCTCATAGAATGCGTGCGGATGCTAGGGCACTTGCGACGTTATGGCTTGGCACCCTTCATTTAGCGTATTTGAGCAGTCATCCAATGGAAAAATAGATGAGTGGTTTTCGAAAGCCTTAAATGACGTCATACAGCTTGTTATTTGTGCTACCAGCGCCCCCCTTACTCTCTCTCTGTGTGGATTTCGTAGCCATGCAATTTCTCTTCTACTTTTCGTATGAATAATTTAATTTTTTTTTAATCAATTCGTCGTCGCGCTATCTTTAAAAGCTTTACAATCTTTCCGAATCCCCAGAGTTCGCTTTTTGAAAATCAATTCCTTTAGTAAAAGGCTCGCAAATCCTCTTCGGATATGGAAGCGTATGCGTTGCATGCTTTAAAAGTAACAAAAGGAAATTTTTCTTGGCGAATTTATTATTATTGGAGGCAAATTTCGACTTCATCCTAACCGCAACAAAATATCGCCCTTTGAGGCTCTTTAAAGTTTATACCCTGGAGAAAAGATCAGTATGCTTGGTGAAATGAGTATTATAATGGCTTTTGGGACTGCTAATATCATTATTATAGTGGTTTTTGGGACTATTGATGTCAGTATTATAGTGGTTTTTGGGTCTACTAATGTCAGTATGCTTAGTGATATCAGTACTATAGTGGATTTTTGGGTCTACTGATATCAGTATTATAGTGGTATCAGTGGTGGTATCAGTATAATAGTGTTTTTGGGTCTAATAATGTCAGTATGCTTAGTGATATCAGTATTATAGTGTTTTTGGGTCTACTGATATCAGTATTATAGTGGTATCAGTATAATAGTGTTTTTTGGGTCTACTAATGTCAGTATGCTTAGTGATATCAGTATTATAGTGGTTTTTGGGACTACTGATATCAGTAATATAGTGGTTTTTGGGTCCACTGATATCAGTATTATAGTGGTATCAGTGTTATAGTGGTTTTTGGGTCTACTAATGTCAGTATGCTTAGTGATATCAGTATTATAGTGGTTTTTGGAACTACTAACATCAGTAGTGTTAGTGATATCACGACAATTTTTTTACACAATATCAGTAAAAGATCAGTATATATTTGTACTGGTATTTACTGTACTGATCATACTGATCTTTCCACCACTGTAAACTCTGGACATCCTACCACAAAATGGCCTAAAAAGGGGTTTGAAACCCCTTTTACTTTTCATTACTACAATTACTTTTCATTTTTAAAAGCGAAGTAACTTAAGTTTTCTTATATAACGAAGTCTTCAACTAAATTTTTTACACGAACCTCTACTTAAATTAACCTAACTTTATAAAACGTAAAAGCTAAAAAATAAAGATAACAAGTCTGTACGTATTCACATTAAAAAAGTCAAAAAATAATAAGGAAAAGACAGACAGACGGAAACAAAACGTAATAAGCCCTCATGGGATACATGTAGATTGTGTAGAGAGAGAGAGAGATTGCATTTGCATTTAGATTAGATTAAACATAGAGAATAAAATTAAATAAAATCTGTTAGTACAATTAGTAAATTTAAATCAATCCCTGGGTGGAAAAGTTGAATATATGGCCATGCAATGGATTAAATATGCCATACTTGATCATGTATGAACCGTATATGGCCATGTATCGGCATATATTGACATGGCAACTTTAGGTAAAGCCATATATGGTTGTAAACATGGCCACATTTACGAAATGTGGTGTATGACTTTAATAAAAAAAGACATTTATGAATGTATTTTGCAATGCATGTATGGCCATAAGCTGTATACTGCATAATGCTACAACAAGTGTGGATACATATGGATATGAATGTACATATATGGCCATATACAGTAGGTCCATTAGTGGCCAATTTTGAGTTTCCCCTATATCGAATTTAAGGATATGTATGGATATATATATCTACACAGATATAAACAAATAAGTCCATCTGTGATTAATTTCGGATTTACCATGTATGGAATATATCGATATGTACGATCATATATGGATTTCAGTTGACATATATGGTCACATAAATCCATTTGTGGCCAATTTAGAATTTACCCATATTTGGAAAAAGGTAATACATGTATATGCATGCTTGTGTATACTACTTAATGAGAAGCTTAATGAAGCTTCTGTTTTTTTATCAATATGCATATGCTATATATATATAGTTAAAAATAGCAATATAATAAACATGAGTTTCAGGCACACACTTCCTACATCAAGAAAACTACGAATAAAACTTTTTAAGTCTTCTAATTTATGTAGACATTCGCTGTCCAAATTCATTAGCACCCATCCCTTTTATTTTGACGTTGAAAACCATTTTTTATTTTTGTTTTATATCTAATTAATGTCTCGTTTGATATAAGATGAAAAATAATGCCATTGCGTAAGTTGATTGCGTCAATACCGCGAAGGGGGAGGAAAAAAATAAATTAGATTTCTCGATTATTATCATTCGTGTCGTGATCTCACTTTTAATGCAAATGAATATCTGTCGTAGATTGTAACATTTATGCAACAGGGAACTTCCCTTTTTTTTCTTCATAGCACATGCTTTCAACTTTTAAAATAATACACGCAAGTACCAGTAATTGGCACATTTTGTTTCCGTTTTATTCTGAAAACGTTTTTGATAAAGTAAGGAAAATGTTTCCAAAAAAACCTAGAAAAGTCATCGAAGCTGAGTTTAATTTTGGGGCTGAAACCCTGCAGATATCATCAAATGACGTCATACTTAAATGTTTTATGGGGTGTTCATGATCTACACTCATACATTGCACCACTGCATACAACGGCCTTTTTTGTTTTGTCTGTTGTATTTTACGGCCAATAATGTTTCATTATACGGCCGAAATAATGAAACCCGATATTTTTTTATAACACAAATACGTGAAAGTGTTTGGGTCTAAACATTTTAGGCCTTTCGTAGCATTTAGGTCACTAGAACCTCCAAAGGTCATCCTCTTTTTCACACCTTTTTAAAAGTTGCAACCCTGAACATCCTGTTCCGTAGAGATGAGCAACTAAAACGTGATATTTTTTTAGGAATATTAGTTTGAAATTAAATAAAATTTAAGTTCATGTATTTTTAGCCCACAACTCAAGTGATTTTCTAATTTTTTTTAATGAACTTTGGAAGTATCCTATGTAGTGTATATGTAAAACATGTTTCGTTATACAGCATTTCGCTTTGCATTCAACTTCCCAGGAATTCAGGCCGTAAAGTGAGGTACGAGTGGGCATCCTTTCAGTTCTGGGCTTGGGGCTTAAAGGGGCGCAAAGCTGCGGTGTTATTGATTCCTGGTGCAAATGCGAAATCGTTTTCTAAGGGAAGATTTTGGGAGTTTCGGAGATTCGGAGAGTGGTTAAAATGGCGGCCGACAGTGATTAATGTCGGACGCTGGTTGCTCGTTTATTGCGGCCGAAATCCACGTGTAACGCACCCAAGAAGAAGAGATTGCGGAGGATTTAATGAGGTCTCAACCGAAGAGGAATGAAGCTGCGAGTAATTAATGGAAGACAGACAAACAGACAGCGAGATAGCGAGATATGGCCGTGACCCGTGCGCGCATCCGGGGCACTCGGCGGAAGGTGGCGCTGGAGGGAGCCGGAAGTGGGTCACGGCCCATGCTCGTCGATCGAAATCTTTGTCTGATGACGTCTGAAACGCGCTTACTCTCAGCGCTAGCGTCCAACTGTCTCTTCTGATATCATCTTGTCCATCAAGAAGTAGACATTGATTGGTCCTTTCCCAATCACCTCCCAATGTCCTTAAAGCAATTAACGTGTCCGCTTTATAAGTCCAGAGCTACCCTGGTGGAAAGATCAGTACAAATATACCGCTATGTGTTGATAATAGTAGCAAATTCAGCGATATCACTAAGCATACTGATATCAGTACTAAGCCCAAAAAGCCACAATGTTTGCAGTATATATAAATATCAGTATTGAAATATAGTGACATTGTACTATCTGCAGAGAATCGCATGCTGATCTTTTGGTCAGGGCATACACTGCATTTACATGCAGAATTGAAAGCAGCCTTGCGTTGCAAGCAACGGTGGGTTTTATACATAGATTATTGCACCTGTTTCTAGATCTTGTTCCGGGGTTTTGTACGGTCATGAATAAGTTTACGATTTTGTTGCTATTGCAAATTGAAGAATAACATTGAAAAAGCAAATACTGTATATAACAAGACAGCTTAATAAACAGTAAGCTTAAAAGGACGGAAGCATTGTATGAACAAAATATTGCTGCAGTTGCAGTGACTTTTATGAAAATATAAAATAACAATGCAGAAAACCATTCCCTGGAGAAAAGATCAGTATGTGATTCTCTGCTGATATCAGTATGATTCTATACTGATATCACTATATATATATATATATATATACTGGTTTTGGGACTAATGATAAACGGAATCATTTTACACGTACCTGCTTTTCTTCTTCATGTCGAGTCGCAAGCAAACCACGAACTGTTTCCTCGATAAATTTTAAATCCCGATTCCTAGAGAAATAAATAATCATTTCAGTTTTGATTCATCCAAACAAAATGGCGAAGTGAATAAATCGAATGGAAAATTCTAGAATTCGAACGAACGCACGCGCGCGCGTGTTCCAATTCAGCGTTCTAGAACGCCGAATTCCATTTTCTGGTCAGCCATTTTTTAAAAATATTTTCATTTTAATGGCCCATCACCGGACTGGATCGATTCACCCAGTTTTGTTTGAGCGGAATTGAACCACGGAATTAAGGAATCCGTATTTGAAGGTGAGAAGGGAATCGTTTTTTATGCTCGCGTAATAAAGGCCTCGTAAATGAATTTAACGCTAGCGAAAGCTTGGACGTGATGGATATCCATTGCGTTCGAAGGCTGTTCAGGGATGAGCTCAATGCCAAGCGGTTGATAAATAAAAAAAATTGGTCAAACGGTTGATAAATTAATTTATGCCCTCGCGTATATACAGCCCGTGTTTACGATTGTGCACTATCGTTTAATTTCGGCGATGTCACGGAAACCGAGAAATGAAATGCCGTAATCCACGGCGTTCCATCAGTTAATTCAAGATGACCACCTCCGTGAAAAATGTGACAATTAACATAGTAATAAGTTGGCTAATTAGATAATTAACCAGCGTTTCTCCACACCTGGAAACGATGGAAAAATTGACATTGTCTGGGAAATTAAAAAGACATGGGAAAAGTCAGGTAGTAGTGATTTAATTATTTTGAAAAAAAAATATGGGGAAAGTAAGGTGTATATATTGTAATTTGAAGTTATAAACCGTTATTTAAACGTTATTTACCGACTTTTAGCAGTTTAATAATTACCAATTTTTCGCCCTTTGGTACCATCTAGGAAACAAAGGACCATTAACAAAAAAACGTGTTGAAAATTCGTATTTTTAATGGCTTTTGAAAAAAGTTAATGGCATGTAAAAACTATTAAAAAAATCAATGAATTCACAACACCAAATCCAGTAGACACCATTTCTAGCTAATAATTAATGTATTAGTTAGCATCTAAATCAAGGTATGGCACATCCAGTCAGTCCTGTATCTACATGGATAAAGTAGGGAATTCCTCTTAAAATTATGCAGCTTTCCATGTATTCGAATGACTTATTCCTTGTATTTGCATAATTGGTCGGGTTGGTCAGGGAAATTTCTTTAAAAAAACTAGAATAGTCAGGGAAGTAAAAAATTGTATTTCTAGGAGACCCATTACTAGCTGTATAACTCGAAGCTCTCATAAACAGGAGTCGCTGATTGGTCGAAGTTTTGCAGCACAACCTGATATTTATTTTTACATTGCATGCTGTAATTTTCAGTTATGACTTTAAGGTGTCATTCCTACATGCGTTTTGAATTATTGAAAGCCCGTTTAAAGACGTCAGTTTCTCTTCGACATTACTTACTGTGCTGCAGTATTTGTCGTTACGTGAAATCTTTCAAATTATAGGACCCCCTCCAGCAATTTCACTCAGTTCTTCATTGAAAATCATTTCTGCAGTTTCGTTCAATCAAATTGCGACCTATTCTGAATCAAAATGCACGGTGACATTGTGACATTGCAGCTGCGGGGTCAAAAATTCGTTGGAAATGTTTGGGCCGATATTCTTCGTTTTCCCAATTGTGTTTCAGTAATGTTAGGAGGCATTTCTTCTCCAATGTGAAGGTCTCTCTAACGTAACAATAGGGAGACCCACATTCTTTTAATGTTCCATCGGATATCCATTAAAAACTGAGCCTAGAACGATATAAAATCCAAGCGTTGTATGCGAAATGCGTTTTTTTCCCTTTTATTTTCCCCATGGTATTTTCGATTTTAGCGACCACTTAACAATGGCGGGGTCTTATTGATTTTTGCGGTTGTTTCAATCGAAAGGCGCAGTTTCCTTTTTATTTTATTTTTTCTCCAATATTGACGATTTTTTAGATCATCAATCACAGCTCGAATTCGCTTCTTACGTTTTCCATCGTCCTATTGTTCCCACTAGCCTCACGGAATCCTCGGCGATGGATAGTGGTTGTGCCCCATGTAAAAATATTTTCCTTTGTTAAGTTTAATCAGCGACGACCCAAGGCCCATTCTCGACGATGAAACAAACTGGGGCCCCGAATCCCTGATTATCCCATCCAACCGAACCAGAAATCCTCGCTAATTGGCCAAAACCCAATTTTAATTTTAAAGAGAAATAAGTTCATCGAGTTAACATTCTCCGGCGTTGAAAAGGTGCCTGGGGCCGCTGTGCGTCCAAGCGCCGTAGATGCTGGATCATCCATCTAATTGGCGAATGAAAATTCAGCCTGTAATTGTAAAAATGGAAATTATGGAATGTCACGGTTTGCGTAGTGGAGCCGAAACTGAAGGAGTCACGAGTGGTTTTCGCATTTGCCCCAAGAAACAGTATGTGACACATGTTTATAGAGGCTTGTTATATGTACATGCATAAAGACAAGACAGCAGGCAGGAGTCCCTGGAGAAAAGATCATTGTGGTTCTCTACTAATATCAGAATGATTTTATACTGATATCAGTATAACCTTAGTGATATCAGTATGATTCTATTCTGATATCACTATGTATATACTAATTTTTTTGTGGGACTATGTATGTGGTTCTCTACTAATATCGGTATGATTTTATACTGTATGAGTATCATTCTATACTGATATCAGTATGATTCTATTTTGGTATCACTAAGTATGTACATATATTTATACTGGTTTTTGGGATTATGCATGGGATTCTCTACTAATATCAGTATGATTTTATACTGTATAATTCGATACTGATATCAGTATAACCTTAGTTATACCAGTATGATTCTATTCTGATATCATTGTATATATACTGGTTTTTAGAACTACTAATATCAGTATGGTTGGTGATATCACTACATTTTCTACTAATAGCAGTATATTTGTACTGATATCTACTGTACTGATTATACCGATATTTCCACCAGGGGTAGGCCACCGATTTTTTAAAGTAGAAATTAGTGTGGCTAATG
The DNA here is from genome assembly GCA_034700785.1 of Rossiulus vilnensis. Classification (NCBI taxonomy): domain Eukaryota; kingdom Metazoa; phylum Arthropoda; class Diplopoda; order Julida; family Julidae; genus Rossiulus; species Rossiulus vilnensis. The sequence goes on from JAQIXS010004866.1 coordinate 10,773, forward strand.
AAAGTCTAACATTTTAAATTTAAACAATTGATTAAAAGCAATTAGAAATGTTAACAAGTGGGCGTTAAAAATGCAAGACAACTTAATTCGAAAATCCTTTATCTGTGATCTAATTTTTTTTACAGCAAGGTTCTCTAGCATTACATGTATAACGTGATGCTGGTTAACATATTTTTGAATAACTGTTCCAATTATCCCTTTTCTGGAATAAAATACGTAAAAAAAGATGTAAATTAAGCTTTTATTTACAGGTCCACCTTATAGTGTACAATAAGTGAAGGACGGTAAAAGCAAGCTTAGTGCTAAACAAATATCCGGTATCGAACCATCTATGATTTTTGTATTTTATTTCACGTGTATTGTATTTCATGTGATTTGAAAATGTTTTGTTTATTTATACAAATAAGATTAAATCAACATGGGGGAATTTTTTTTAAATCACTAAAAGCATCTTCAGATGTCTTGCAATAAGATAGACCCTACAGCGTGTACAATAAAATCCACAAGTGGGAAAAAATGTATCGGTTAAGGCTGAATCAAAAGGATGCCTACTATGCAAAAAAAATTACTCTCACCTCTCAAATGGACACCTACCGCAATGCATAACGTGGGGACACGCCCACACTCCATTTTGAATATGGCACACTAAGGTGGAACTACTTTTTGGGATGCTTTAGTGACTTGCTTTTTGTGGATTTTCGATTGAAACGCATAGTAAAAAGAACATTTATCGCGCTTTGAAAGATTGTTTTCCGGAAACCGTCTAATGGTCATCGTTTATTTTTGACAAAACGAAACGTGACGGGTCGTAACCGCAAAATCATCCTCAGTAGGCGAAATGACAAGATGACCGCTGTGGTCAGTTTCTATCGTACTCTGGCTTCCCTTCAAACAGAACGAGAAAATCTTTCGCCTTTTACTAAAGATTTCCGTGGAGGGGAGCAACTCAATGAGTCTATAGACCAATTTTTGGTGGTCCTACCCTTTGGGTGGGACAAATAAACAATCAAATTTCAGACCTATTCTCTTACATTTGCCCTAACGACGTAGTAGAGGGTACAGTAAAAAATACATATAAAGGCTTTTTGAACAATTTGAACTTGATTGGTGTAAATCCACCTCATGCAAGCAACTTTCACTCCTTAAGATTCTCCTTCGTCCTAAATCTCGTCTTGGACAGAACTGTAATGGAGTTGGACATACACGAAGCAGTATTATCTGATCTTACCTGGAGAAAAGATCAATAAGCGATTCTCTACTAATATCAGAATCATTTTATACTGATATCAGTATAATTGTATATACATGTCTATATACTCTGGTTTTTGGGTCTAGTGACATCAGTATGATTCTTAACTGATAGCAATATAACCTTACTGATATTAGTATTATAGTCTTTTTTTGGGACTACGAATATCAGTATAGTCGTACTAATGTCTACTGTACTGATTATACTGATCTTTCCACCAGGGTAGGCCTGTCAGGCAAAAATAGGCCTGTCACTCTTATATTACTCCTGAAAATGCAATTTACAAATAGTAAGATGTTTGTTATTGGCGTCACTCGCCATGATGTTATAAGAAATGAGAAAATTTACCCTCTAATGCCTCGGAATGGATGTTACAGTAATCAGTTTCTGCAATTGCTCCTCTGGACAGAACCTGACTCAACAGTTAATTGCAGATATTGATGATCCATGATTTGAAGACGTCAGGAAGAAAAGTTATTGCTTTGGGGGAAGGGCATGTGCATTTAGTACTAGGCCTTAAACTCACTAGAAGCTGTGATGACATCTACCCTAGGAATTCTGCTAGCAATATGTTTTAGGTGAATGTTAACCTAACGTTGCTCATCGAAACTAAGCAAATGTAATTTTTTGGACAGTTTGCTGAAGCAGTTCATTTCAGATCGAAATATGATATTTTGCGTAAAACTCAAGTTTAAAAAGCAATGGAAAACTTGGTCCTATAAACGTATAATCATGCGCAACATCAGTAGAAGGCAACAATCATGAACAAGTGGACCCCCACAATCACTGACAAACTTCCATATCATAATTTCAAATAATATGGTAGTAAATTTAATATTGCACCATATCATATTACTCGTAGACCTAAGTGATACTAATCAAAATTTACAAAAGAAATTCTTGAATCTACACGATCAATATTAATTGTTAAAAAGTCTGCAGAATGTAAGAAGTTCCATAGTAAACTTAATATTGCATCATATAAGGCTGTTCTGACGTTTATTTTACTGATTAAAATTTACAATACATATTGTTCAAGCTACAAGATCAATATTGATTGTAAAAATTAATTTTATGCAGTGGTAATTTCTGTATGACATCAGCAACGTCAAATTTCACACTTCTATCGAAAGAACAAAAAAGTCTTAATCGTAATAAAATCTTTAAGAAAGAACCAAATAAATATAAAGTGCATGTGATTTTAAAATTAAAGTGATGATAATTAACTTTATTTCAGGTGGAAATAAAGAATAAAGGCTATCCTAGTTGTGGTTTTCGTGGCCACGGCCATATTTCCTTCCCAATTACCCTTCAGTTCTATTCACTGTTCAAAATTTGTAATACCACTTATGTGTTTAAATTTACGTTAAACAAAAAAACAACCTACATGTACCACATGGCATTAATATGCTGCTTGTAGGGTATCGAATAGAATCAGAAATACATCAACCACCTTGTCTTAACAAGAAATTGTTAATTGTACTTAATTTCTATTTCTAGTCCCATTTTTTGTACCTATTGTGCGTGTTCAATATGATAATTTGACTATTATTATGTAAAATCTAGAAATCACTATCAAAACAACTATATTGTTGCTTATCTGAAAGCCTCAAGGATCGCAATGTACGTCTCATCAGTTACATGTTCATTTGGAATTTTTATTCTCGATGGATATACTTCACTCTCAGCTCTCAAATGGGCACCTAGATTTGTACTTTAGTCGCTTTACCATGAGGTTTTTTCTTCAATATCGCCATCAATATTTTCAACAGGTCTCAGTATTGAAACTCTTGGCTCCACGTGCTGTAGGTAGAAAATTAAGAAAGTTTCTGAAGTTTCATTATTCATTTGTCCCACCAGAAGGTAGGACTGCCAAAAATTGGTCTATAGACTCATTGAGTTGCTCCCCTCCACGGAAATCTTTAGTAAAAGGCGAAAGATT
>JAQIXS010004867.1:0-13963 GCA_034700785.1 Rossiulus vilnensis
ACCACCATCATTGCTGATCCGGATTTGTGAAATCAGCGGGATATCCTTTTTGGAATGCATTCCAGTGTCTGATAGCGTGCAAAATAAGGCCATAAATCTAGTTGAGAATGAGCTCGGAGTTCCATAAGTGGATTGGATGACAATTGTACCATCTCTTTCTACCAATTTTGAAATTTGTTGTGGTCATAATCTACATGTAGGCTATATCATGTCCACTAAACCAGCTGCATGTATATTCATGAGTACACTGTATTTTCATGTTTCTGGCTTAGACACATGTATTTGCAACAGGTAACATGTAGATATACACGTTTAAAAAAAACTTAAGTTGAAAATGGTGTCCTCCTGTCATCTATTTGAGAACAATAGACAGGTTATTGCCATTGCAGTCAAGATTTTGGATTGCGATTGAGTGGCTGTTGCTCTACATTTGCTCAATTTGTTTGGCATATTGTCATCTGTGATACGTTCTATGTAACTGCAAATCGTGCAAGATTCCCATCAATAAAATAGCTTTGAATTAAACATTAAAGGAGAAGGAGGGGAAGATAGTTTCAAAATTCACGTTTCAACGTTAGAAATTACGATTACATTCAATTTTTTTTTTCAAACTTACAAACACTATAGGTATACATGTACATAAATTACAAATCAAAACTTTTGAAACACCCTGGACATTCAATAGAACATGTGCCCAGCGAAGTCCAACTAAACACAATGAATGTGCAGATCAATTTTTAAGTGTTGCTCATGTATGGTATACTGATAATTAATAACTTGTCCCGCCAAGGAATGTTAAGTCTGTGCAACAGGTCATGTCCAGCATTGTAAGCCTGCACTTTTGCTTTAGACTGACTTGGTCACAAGGTGGCATCCAAACTCCAAAATCCTTTCCCTGATTGTTATTTATGTTTATGTCCTAAACCATGAAACGAGTCCTTAGCTTATGAATGCTTATTCATAAATTGTCCAAAAGAACTGCAGTAAATCATGAAAGTTGTTTTTCTAATTACGAGCGTATTTTCGATCGTAGTTCATGTCCAAAATATACCCGAGATACGTGCAGGTAATTTTTAAAAATATTCGCAGCGAATCCTGGAGGTCATTTGTCGCTTAGTTCCTAACACCCCCTTCATCCCTCCATCCCATGACCTTTGGGCTTCGAGATTATCTTCGAAATTACATTACATGCAGACAGGTGTTTGTGACCTGTCAACGCTGGACATCAAAGGTGCACTGACCTCACTCTATTGACCCGTGTCGCCATTTGTACGCCTGTAAATTGCGTGTCACAGACTAGACGAGACCATCGTATTGGTCAGTCGCTACCCCTCGATGACCAAAGGCAGAAAGGTTATTTCAGAATCTCTTTTATCACCGATGGGGTAAGTTCTTCCATCATATCTCCCCCCTTATGTCTTCTAATTTCGGTTTGAAAGTAGTAAAGATGTAAACAACGCCACCAAAGCCACATTCCGTAATAGATTGACCTTTGCATCGACCCCTGAGTTACCCACCCAGTTTTTTTTCCTTTTCTAATTTCTCAGCTTAGCACACGAGCCTCGTGGCAAAAGTCAGAAAACTGGACATTTCAAGCTGTCAACAATGGACAGTGGTTCATTGTTGGGGACAATCGAATTTCGTTTCATATTTCGGCGAGTTTTAGAAGTAGAAAACGGCAGCGGGGGTCATCTGCCATCAGCACGTGATGCCATGGTCCGAAATAATGAGTAACGGACAATGTCTTTGAACGGTACTTGTAATGGGACCAGTTTTTGTAATCCAGTTTTGACTTGACCCAGGTCACGACAGGCCGAGGCGCATTTTCTGGTCACTTGTCAGGGTCATCGGCATTCGCCTGACCACTATGAAACCTTGCACAATGCCGCCTTCTGGGCTTACCTTCGAAATTAAATGGGGAAACCAGAAGCCATTTGCATGCCTGCATTACGTGAAGTTATTAATATTTGGTTTTAGTCAGCGTAAATGTTAGTGATAGAATCAAAGAAAACACCATGTAGCTGGATGTATGAAACAATATATAGGCAAATTACTTGAAAATTGTTTAATGCATCCAGCTAGTTGATGGTGAGTTTTTTTCTTAAGTTTGCCTGTAATAACAAATCGAAAACGATTTCTTTAAAGAGAAAGTTGGTCGGAATTTAAAGTGTGGATGGTTCAAAAGGAGCCGTCAGTGGTAATTGAGCGTGATTGGTCGGTTAGTGCAAATAGAACAAGGACATTTCGCCGTTTTTGATGGTGACAGTCATGGTATAGCAAAAATTTCCCCCCCGATTAGTCCTTTGCACATGAGGTCGAAACGCGTTGGGAAACTGCATGTACATGTATGTGCGAAATAGCTGAATAATATGCTTGAAAATTAAATGAAAGAATCAATTTTTGTGGCAATATTATGGATTCTGTTCTGTTCACATCGAGATGTAGTGCTCTTAGGGGTTGTTCATAAGAATGTCCACAAAAACAACGTTCTATGTAATCCTCTATAGTGCATTATTGTCCAAAATTAGTAAAGCCCACCATGCAAACAAATCACACATTTTTGTATTCAAATACTTGGGATAATTGCTAATTGTAGAATTGGTCGTTCACTAGGTTATGAGTTATTCTTTACAATTTTAAATGTCCGGTTTATATACAATGTATATAATCTATACATGTACATGTATATAGATTGACTTGAAAAAACCGTTTGCGACCTTCGAAAACGTTTCCCCCCCCCCCTCTCAATGAAACCTCCAAAGTTAATAATGTGAGGTTGATAGTAGATTTTATTTCAAGTTTACATGTAGTTGATTTTTCATAAATGAACGAGACATTTTTTGAATTATAAAATGTAACTTAGACCCTAGTAAACAACCAATTCGATACGGGGGGAAAATTAAAAATTACTGTAGGTATTTGACGCAAAAATGTAACTTTTTTTGCATAGTACATGGCATCCTTTCGGGTTGGCTATCCAAATAAGGTATCTGAGATTGGAGAGATAATCGCCCAAGTCGGTCGATCATGACTACTGAGACAAAGAACAATTGACCAATGCTAGCTGATCGAATGACTTAACAGAACCTAATGTCCATACATGTATACGTTGATTACTTCAACGTCCTTCAATGTCTTCATTGTTATTACTCCTACCACAAGACCCTCGAAACATTTCCTGCTATTCAGATTTGTCAATCCCCCTACCCTCGCTGCTCAAGCGTCGGGGCCCCCTTTATGGACGGCCCCTTTGCAGAACCTTAATTTCACCGCACGCTTCTGCGTGTGGTGTCCTGCAGAAGTCTGTCGAAACCCCTTAGATTGGCACGTGCCACGGTGCGAGCGTGCGTGGGGATTCCCCCTGAAGCATTTCTAGGTACACCCATTAAATTTTCCCCTATAATAGGCCTACTCCTTATACACTGTCTGCTTAATAGCGACCAACATTCCTACGGGTAGAAAAAACCTCCTCCTGCTCTTGCTCAAGATGTACATGTACATGTATTTGGCTAGGAATTATCCACCTGGCGGCTATCCGTTGATGATAAAGCCGTGTGGAAGCAGGTATGCAGTGCGTCGCTAGCCACGTGTTGCACTATGCGAGGCACACTTCCACCCCCATCTGCGTGTTGGCCAGCTACTAAAAAGTGATCTCAGGGGTAACGCTGTGTCATGTGGTGCTCGAACATTTCAAACTCTGACCCAGTTTCGAGCCTTTCTTATCAACGGGGTGCTTTATAGTTGAGTCCAATTATCTTGTGCCGTGCTGTTCATTACACGCATTTCTGCGACGCTAATAAGCAATTAATAAACCGCTCGCAAGTATGGCTAAATGAACTGAAATTACGAAAAATAAGGGTCGGAATATCTCGTCAAGATGGGCTCCTGAAGAATTCGCTACTGATATCACAATCTATAGTGTGGTTTTGAACTACTGATATCAGTAGGCTATGGTTAGTGATATCACTAATGTTTTTACTTATATGACAACATATCAGTATATTTGTACCGGTACATGTAGGCCTATATACTGATATTTCCATCAGGGAGGACCTTCGATGCTTATGTGCCTTTATCGATGGCACTGTGTATTTACTGAATTTCAGTCTTCAAGGATACTACAGTACTCTGTTATCCCTCTTGTTTTCAATTGCTGTAGTCAAGAGAAACGGTTTCATGATATGAACTGTCGTTGAGTTTGTTCGAGTTGATAAAGTTCGTCTAATTTTTTGGAGAAAACTTCTTTATTTTGGCCAAACTCAATCTGAAATTTGGCACTTTAATTGGTGGTTGCATATCGGCAAATCTGAACTACAAACATGGGCTACATTAATTACAGATTTGAAAATGTTGGTCCTCAAACATCAGATCTTTTCAGCATTGTTCCCATACTAACATACTGCACAACTAATTATGTCGTGTTTCGTACTTTAATAGATTAATCTGAACCCATGATTTAGCGTGGATTAACAGTCTGGACAGTCGATCCTTTGAGATAAAATGCGATTTGGTAAATTAATGATGAATGAGATAATTATATCTTTGCAAAATAATTTCACAAACAGGGAAGATAGATACACATGTAGAAAAGCCACTAAAATGGTTCTGCTCAAAACGTAAAGCAATTTTGTTTAAATTAAAATTAATTGAGAAGTAATTTCTCTGTTAATATTTAACAATAATGCCAAATTGCTCACAAAATATCAGACAGGCATGCGCTTAATGGATGACAGCACTGATTGTAACATCGAATGACACTGCTGTGTGTACATGTATCTGCATAAAATATAACACTTGAGAACTTGTGAAAATTACATTTTACAAGGTGCCTAATCATGAAGCTTTGACTGGGAGTATAATTCTTTTCTTTCTTCATGTTTTATTCACGTATCCCCTGGCTTCGTGTTTCGCTATACGGTTGAATTTATGCGACGACATTGTCTATTGTAATGTCCGCTTGGAAAAAGAAAAAAATAACGAATGGTTTTGGCGTTTGGAGTTTTCAGGTGCGCTCGGTTTCGATTCAATCCTCCGGCCAAAAAGTAATTCCAGCATTTTCCGTGATTTGTAGAAGGTCACAAAAATGCTCGGCAAGGTTAGGCTTTGTGCGCGAACCAGCAAGGGGGTGACCCATGCGGCTAGAAACCAAAATAATATCACGTTTTTCTTACTTTTTATATCCATTCTTTGAGAATACGCGTGTGGGGGTACAGGGGGAGACCGCTATGTGCGAGTTAGGCACGATGTTGCACATTCCCAGCAAAATGACCATCGCATGAATTCCAGCACGAAATCCTGCGGAGATATATCGGCCAAAAAAAAAAATCCTGTATGGTTTAATTCCTGTGGCTGATATCTTGATAACATCACCAGCTGGAAATCTGTATTGAAACTGTTTTTCATGAAGCTATTTTAGTGATGTTTTCAATGTGTTCATTGTCATTCTGGCAAGTGTCACAAACCTCAGCTATTTTGCTCTTAAGGTTATCTGAGAGTATTCATGCATGCATACAACAACAATTTTGAGTTAGCAGTTTTGCTTTTATTACTTATTTATAACGGTAGATTTATTTTGTTGTTGTTAAAAAACGTAAATCAGGACAAATTAGATGCACGCGTTTAAAACTTTAGCTTATTTTCCCTCCTGGAAAACTGGTCATTGGCTACAATCTCGCATTTCATGTATTTTGTAAATGTCTAGTTTATTGCATAGGGAAATGCATAAAATAAAAATAAGAAATTAAAACATGATGCCTTTGATGGTCGTGATGGTTGACGATAAATTTCTGCTCGGAGAAAACCAAATTTAGCATTGATGATAATAAGTAGTTGATGGAATAATTGTGTGCGCTGCAATTTAGTGGCTATTTCAGGTGGGCTGCTTTTAGGTAGCCTTAAATCAGGGTTCATATTGCCCCGCAGACTGGAATTTTCAGTGAAGTAGAAACAACCTGGAAAAGTCAGGGAAATGTCATCGGATAAAATGTCAACCTTAAATTGTCATAATCTCAAATGATACTGCTCAGAAGACGGCGTATCTAATCACACTTATGAAGTAATAGGGAATTCCGCTATTTTCCATAACACTCCCGACTTTCGAAATAATGAATAGTTAAAGTACCGGTAATGGGTAAATTCTCTTTCCATTTTATTCTGTAAACATTTTTTAATAAAGTCATGGAGATTTTTCCAAAAAACATGGAAAGGTCAGGAAAGTTTAGAATTTAATTTCCGTGGGAAACCTGTAAATGAATTACCGTTACTTAAATTGGTATTTGCGATATCATTGCACTGTCAGTGACTCATTGAAAAAGAAATTACGAAAAGTCATGCGCATGTACAACATTGTTCAATTACATCCATTGAAGTTTTTTCTTATACACAATAGCTGAAATTATCCAAGGCATACTAATGGTAACGTAGGTTTGTTAATATCACTGTCAATTCGCCAAAAATGCTACTCGCAGACATTCACGTACGTTTTAAGCGTCCACAAATACAAATACTACAGAAATAAAATTAGAGAGAAACTTCGAGATCACTCTGCACTTTTAATTTTGTTTTATTTGTACGAGCTTTCCGCACCGGACAGCTGTAAATCGCCTAATTGCGGCAATGCCATGTACGCGTGAAAGCGGATTGTTTGTTAAATTTATTATATAAAAAAATTGCTGACGCTGTGCAACTGGCTGAAGGTTTCATATTTTAATTATATATCTTATTAAACGTATAACTTTCAAATTCGCACACCCTCGACAACCATTTCCAGAACCATTTAGGATGCAAACTTTATCCCATGCACGTATAAAACAATTGGCACTTTTGCACCTGTGCCAAACTGCCACTTACGCCGTATTAACTTAATCTCCGTCGTGCTATTTTGTATAATTGAAAAAGCGCATTCGGTGCAAATCTCTTTTGAGGCAAGGTGAGGGGAACTGGTAGAGCAGTGGACCTCTTTTGTTTTTGTGTGCTTTTCGCTGGGCAATTAAGTTTTATGAACGATGGCGCTATATCCATTTTTACAAGAATGCTTTTATAATAAAATACGTTTTAATGGGAAAAAAAAAGTTCGCCAAGGGAGGAACCCTGCATGTCTGTTATTGCACGCCGGATCTATGGAAAGACCGTGGGAGGGGGGCATCAGTTGAGTACCTGCGTGTCTACCTTTTGTTACGTAATGTAGCATGCAGGCTGTTTTTGTTCGGTGCTTTTCGCTTTATAGCCGATGATAAGATGGCACGGGGAAAAAGCAAAGCCGTGTTTCCAGATAAGTATCATTAGGGTAAGACACGACGCTTGACCCACTGCTCCAGACGAAAGCTTCCTTTTGTTGGCATCGAGCTCAGGCGCTGGACATCAGTCCTGTCTGTGCACCAGGCAAGAAATTGGTTTTGACCGCTGGAAATGGACGCTGCCGTGGACGTGGAGGAGTGAATATTTCCTGTTCTAGGTGTTGTTGACTCTCAATAGCATGCATGAAGTCACTCCTTTGAGATATGCCAAATGGCATGTTACGAAATACTGGATATTTCCAAAAGTTACTTTCAGTAGTATTGGAAATCTCATTTCTGGCGTATACTTACTTTCTGTCTCTTTGTTTCTTTTTGTTTTGTTTGTAGAGAATTGTTTAAAAATTCACTTTAAAGTCAATTCAATTCTGTACCTTGTCAGCAAGGTTATGCCATGTTGTTGATGGTGGAAGTGTCATCCCATCAACGCAATTTATTCGGTAGTTTCCACCGAATTGTTGTGGACACCAGTAACATTGCTAAATTGTTAAAGAGAAAAATGCATTTAAGAATTTGGAAATACACACGCATGATTATCGGAACCCATTAATTATCGTGGTCGTTCAGTTTCGTTTTGTTGTTGTCAAGATTGTAGGGTACTGAGTTAAATTGAATGCTGTGACGAACTCGTAGTCTTATTTGCAAGATATTATTATTGAACTCTTGGTGCACAAATTGCACATTATTTGATAACAATGCTTCATTTAAAAAAAATATTTGAACCAGGAAGCTATAGTTTTAAAATTGTTTCTGGAAAAGTGAGCTTTTTCTATCCTACGTACTGCTGTCGAAAGTCGAAATCTACGAGTAATAAATATGACGAAAATGGTGAAAGCGTAAAGAAACCTTAATTTCAACAAACCAAGGGATCAACTTTATGAGTTCTCAATCCAAAAGTAAAAGAAAATAAATTTCTTTATAAATAACGCTCGGATATGATGGATTTAATTCTTCACAATAAAGACTATTGTTTTAATGATGTTCATTTCCCACGTTTCACCCCAAAAAGTGCCCGAGCATAAGGGGCAGTAATGCCACGCATGCGAGCTCTGTGGGGGGTAGCCGTTAACAGAATGCAGAAATCTTAGTTTTTATCTTTCGCATTAATCGTTTCCTAAACACTCGTGACATGGTCATGCGTGCACTTAGTACGCTGCCAGCTTTTTTCTCCCTTGAAATTACCTGCCTGAAATTCCTTATCTCGAACCGTTTTTTTTTGTGGCTTCTCGCCACATTCATGCAATATTCATAATTTTACCCAATTTTTCCCTTTATCCTTCCTGAGAGACCTAGCGAGCAAATTGGTGCTCGAGACGGACGCACCGTACGTGAAACTGACCTGCAGGCGCACCTGCATCCGAATAATGTCCAGCATGCAAATGAGCTATAGGTACATGTAGGCTTCAAGCAGCTATAGCACACAAATGAATCATCAGGTCTCCATGGCCATTTCGCAATTGGTCGAGGTGAAACTGTTAATAACCCTTGATCTCATGCTGCGCATCAATTGAGGTGTCGCTGATGAGGCTCGGCGTTGAGCAATATGAAATCATCCTCCGGTTTAATTTCTGACAAAAAAATCTCTCTAAATCAGTTTGGACTTTACTCGATACCACCTGCAAACCTCCAAACATGTGCTCTGCTGTCACAGGAGAATATTTGTTCTCATTGCCTAAACACGTTGGAGTTCTATTTTTGATACATTATAATATAATGAAGTTCTACATTCTTGAAAAGGATTCATACTCAGCTGAAATATTGACAGTGACTCTTAATAGTGTAGTGTTGCACACATTAATTCATTCTGCCAGAAATACTGATGGTGTAGTGACGTCATTATGTCACGTAACTGCAGCTTGGCAGTGAGCGAGCTTGTCTTGCATGTTGCCAATACAGTGCATTAGCGAGGATCGGTCATCAATACAGAAATCCACATTATCTTCACTAATTTCATATTGGAGTTGATTTAAGCCTTGTGAGTTGAAATTGAAGATTTTCTCATAGACAGCCACACACGAGCATATCCGGACTGCAGATCAAGCATGTCAGGATTCTAAATACGAGGCAGATCTGATGTAAATGTCTGATTACTTCGTGCTTACTGGTTACCAGTTATTTTTAAGTGATTTGCGATGTATTTTTTTTATATATCTTATTGATTTCCCTCCTTGCTAGTGTTTGTAAGTCGTTGTTTTTTCTCTTTTCTAATCGAAAAGATTAGCGAAGAACTGACCAAATGCTTCACAAAAATGGTGACTGAACCTTTTAAAATTTTTTCGTGATGGCCCCCTTTGCTTGCTTGATAGCAAGGGGTTGCCCTTCAAAAAAAAAGCGTTTCTCTAATGGCTAGAATCATCTTAATCTAGCTCGTAGTAATAACGTGAGATTTTTTGTCACGCGTTTAATAGCTAACTCTAATCGCTTTATAACTTTCGGGAACAAAAATAAAAAAAGCCACAATAATTACTACAAGAATTACACTTGACATCTCTGATCATTCGCCGACCGAGTTGCCCCGACTTCCCTGATGCCTTTTGTTTCGATTAATGGGTGTTTTTTTTTTAAAGGCTTGCATCTCACGTCACCCAACACTCATTTCCCTACAAAAACTAAGTAGGAGAGCCAGAGAGATTGTTGTTGGATGACCACCGGCTTGCGTGTTGCGTGTGATGGTTGACTCTTGATTAGATTTAAGGTAGCCCACTTAAGGGGGGAAATGAAAGCACGGCAGTAATTCATTTCAACTTTTGACATCCATCGTTTTATCATATTCCGGCGTATCATGGACGTATTTACAGACAACAAAAACGGCTTTATCTCAAACCAGATGAACTGAATCCAATTTTCTTTTTATTAGCTTTGGCTAAATTATCTCATAGTAGTTTGATAAAATTCGCTTTACGTTGATTAAACACTGGTTCCTTGTCAGACTAAATTTATATCGTAATGAATGATTAATATTTGATGACATCTTGTTTACCTGGATGAAAATTGTTTTTTTTATATCTAAACATTGACTACACCATTGTTTAGAGAATAAGATTAAATCTGGGTTGGGATTTGCAGCGATTACAATTCAGCATTGTGTGCTTAATGTCATTTAAATAAGAAATTTATTTACAAGTGTTTAGTATTTAAGGAACGCCTTGGGCGAAATTTTTAGAAAACTGTTCCATGTGAACTAAAGTAATTGCGCACACTTTTTTGTGTAATATTTTGTTTTCTTGGAACCCTACTCATGTACTAATTTCGCTTAAAAGGTAATCCACGGACCTATGTAAATGACATACAGTATGCGTAATGATTGACTTTGTTATGTTAACTTCAATTGGGTAAATGAATTCTTTGACTAGTCAATACTTGTAATTTTACTGTTTTGATTTATTTTTCTCTAACATAACTGGTCGCTAACTGGCCAGATTACCTCTGTTTGTTGTCCCCCTCACGTACTTTGTTTCATGTCTGCCTGAATAGTGTTGTCCTTTTGTTTTATATTTTTAATGCCTTTCTTTTTGTTCACCTTATCTATACAACGTAAGTTTTGAAAATGGCTGACTGACGCTCAGGTCGTTAAGATAGGCGCTTATCATTGAGTGGATAAGTGCAGATGGAGCGATAATTAAGTCCAATTAAAGCATTTAGTGAGGAAGTCTAGCTATCTGTTCGGCGTAGTGCTGAATGTTAATTCGATACCTGGTTTTGCCTTGACCCGTTGGCTGTTTTTTTTTTTTTTTTTAAACTGACTGAAAATTGACCTTATATACATTTTACCCTCACGAGTTTTGGCCGTGCTTCCGATCCGCCAAACGTTTCTTTCTTTCTTCTCCCCTGGTTCAATTTTGCATTGAAATTAGAAAGTACACTTTTATATATAATGTACTAAAGGCATCTTGTACATGTATATCAATCAGACACTATTGAAGTATGGTGCAAGGTAACTAAAACTAATAAAAATTGCTTTTAAATTAAACCTCCTGCAGGCAAATGTTGGTATAACAGTCTTAACTTATTGTGAGGCCTCCTTCCTCCCCCTCCCCATAATACTCAAATAAAAACTGGAAAAAGAGAAATAGATGATGCATGGATATTATAGGCATTTGTTGTTCCTCTGGAGCATGTTTTCCGTCGATTTTCCTACTGAAGAGTCCATTCTATTGATTGTTAAAGTTTAAAGTAAAGTTTGAGTGGAAGTGTTTTTCCCTGGAGCTGGGAGTTTGTGATTTATACATGTAGGCCTACCAGAATCCGAAATATCAACGAATCCATGCAATATTACCAGCATTTTTCTAATAGGCTAAGTGTCGCTAATGCCGTGTAGAGTTATGTTGATAACCGTTTATAAACACACTGAACTTGTAAAAGACGTCCTTTATTTTATGTTCTCCTAATTATCGATTGAAAAATGTCCCCAAAGGTTTTATCTAATATACACTTGTGAGCAAAGAAACTGGTCCACCTAAAGGTATTAAAAAAATAAATGCATTTAAAATCAGAATATCTTCTTGAATTTTGTAGGACAATAGCCTGAAAATGCAATGTCATAAATTCACAACAATTGAACAGAAAATGTACGGTTCTTCAAACGAACTAATGCAAGACATCATCATTGCAACTCTTTTTTATCTCAGTATCATCGTATCCCCCACATAAACTTTTTTATTGTGACATGGGAAAAAGGCATTCATGAGATCCAAAAAATGCAAATGGTTTACAGTTGTTTCAAGGCTTTTCACCTGAGAAATCGATGAGGATAACGGCAAATTAGGCGCATTTTAGAGAGCAATGAATTGTTTATAAAACGAGCTATTCCGATTTAAAATAGGATACTTCATTGATGCTGAACGAATACATTTTTAATACTTCTTTGCCACGCCAATTTCTTTGCTCGCAAATGGACAAGAAGGAAGGGTGAAAATGTCGATTTATTGATGGACGTCCATTGAGAATTACCCTGGACATATTCTGCAGGATGATTTTAAATTTTCGTTGGCCTGTCTATCAGAATAGGAAAGCAGTTCCGTTGAAATGACCGTCTTGATTATAGGATGGATAGACTTCTTATCTGCATTTGAAATCTGTACCTTGCAATGCGGAGAGAGAAAAAAAAAACATTCATTCGCTATTTTTTCCCTGGCCCGCTTACCGGCCACGTCTCTATCTCCAGATCTCCGTAATTGGATCAGGTTTTCTTCCCGGGGCTCGAGCTCGTTACGCGGCTCAGGTAATTATGGCTGAAATTTTGGCGAAATTTCAACGCTCTCTCTCTCGAATCACCAGGCCGCGTTAAAAATGTGTTAGCCGCTTAGTGCGGCACGTGCAGGCCTCACACTGGACACGGGTGTGTGGACACCCCCCTCACCCTCCGCCCCTGGCCCGTCAAATCAAGATAGGGACGGTAATTTAGATTTAATAGCAAAGCTCAAACAATCGTCATCGTTAGAGTCCGTCATTTTCAGCCAGATCCTGAGACGATAGCGTTTGATTCGCCAGATTTCTTCGATTCTCGCTTCAGATTAATTAAATTTTTCGATAATGAACCTATAATTATGTCGACCTTGTTTTCGTTCTCCGCTCGGGCTTCTGGAAAATGAAATTTCGGTTTAAAAAAATGGCTAATAATACACTTTTCGAAGGCACGTTAAAGGCGTTTGGAAACATGGAAATGACGAGCAGCTGCACGCACTGCAAATGGCCATAAAACAAAATTATGACTAAAAATCGTTTCGATTAACATCGCATGCCCTGCGAAAGTATCACCATTGTTGTGTCACGCAATCTTTGAGTGTTAGACTCGCTCCTTCGCAGCTAATTTTTGGCACGTAGAAATTTTTTGGCAAGCAGCTGATATTTAATTGGGACCTTAAAGTGAGCTTGAACTGAATGCCAATTCACAATTTGAGGCACATTCAAGACTTCTAGTTCTCTGTGGCTTATCGATGACAATTCTTAATGCAATTAAGATTGTATTCTGTGTCTATTGCTTTAGGGAGAGAGCATTTGCTCAGTTCAGGTCCTAGATATCAATTAATCGCAACAATTTCACACATTTTTTTTTCTACAATCCAGGTCAGATGATATTACTTCATTTATTTCGACAAAAAACGCGCCATTTTGAATCGATAAAAGTACCAAAAACTGATGCCATAATGTCCATAACGTATTTCGTCATGTTTCCATATTTAGCCTAATGACGTCAAAATTAACGTCTTTCACATAATATGGCATCAAAATTTATTAGAAATGGCGTATTTTTCAGGCATTTGACTTTTTCAACTTTCGTCTTTGTAGCTGAAAAGCATTACTACGTGATCAGGTTTTTTTAAAAAAAAATTAACGTTTTATCCAAGTCAAGTCATTGGAAAAGAATGACTGATGAGTGACGTCGCTTTATATGAAACATGATGATGTCCATTCACAAAAATGACCTAAAAGCGTCATGTTTACGTACTATTTATTGGTTTAGGGATATTTATTGACAGCTTTCATTGCACCCAGACGCTTAAACTTTCGCCCAAAACAAGTACAAATTACGTCCAAATTTTCATCAAGGTCCTGTAATGGTTTCTCGGAGGAGTTGCCAAACTAGCGCATGTGCTGAATACGTGGCATGTAAGTAAATATGGTATAGAGAATGTGGAATTATATTATTTTCTACGGTTCATACACTGTAT
>JAQIXS010004868.1:0-13961 GCA_034700785.1 Rossiulus vilnensis
AAGACCCATATAATAGTATGTATAGGAATACATCCAATTCTATTTAAAAAAAACTAAATTCACAATAAACTGCACATGTATTTAAGTTATTTAGAACAGCAGGAGCAAAGCACACAACAGCATTTCGTGACAATCTGCAGAACATCACATCAATTTCCCATCAATAAAACCGACATTCATACATAACATTTTACACCGAGCTTTGAGAGGCGCCAGTGGAACCCAGCTACACCACTCCGAGTTCTTGCACTCGACCCACGATGCAAGGCACTTGATTTAGGCCCCTCAGAATTCATGATGGTGCGCACATCGAACATTTGAGATCTGAAAATGCGATTCCTGCATCTTTTTCCCCCCACTGGAAGCCGTCAAACGGCCGTTAAAAGCGATTTGGCAGAAAACGCAAGGGGAAAAAAACCTAAGCCGTACGCAAACAAGATGGGGCAAAAAGGTTCAGTCCCCACCGTCACTTGTTTTCCGATCGATTGCGCCCTATTAAATTAGGAAAAGCACTTCATTATGCAAGAGCAGTGACGCGGGTTCACTCCCCCGCCCTGCGATTACCGGAACGGGTAGAATTCCAGCTCGAAGAGTGAACGGGGTCTGCGTCGCCAAGGATTAGCAATTGCTAGTCAATTTAGCCTAATTGCGTCATTAAATGGAGGGCACATCACTGGTGGACAAGGACCCCAGACCCACACGGGGCAATATTTGCCAAACCTCTTAAGCGGTTTTAAGTTTCCATACGGCATTGGGCTTCCTGAAACAAAGCTCTCAAACTTAATCCCAATTGCGCTTGTCAACAGGCGGTGACAGGCATTTGTATCAGGGCGAATCTGGGACTCCAAATGATTACGGTTCTGGTGTCTGAGTGGAAAAGTTAAATAAATATGAGTCATATATGGACATAGCACGTATCTCCACATATGGTTAGACTAGAAGTTGACCACAAATGGGCCTATATGCCCATTCATATCCATATATGCCAACATAATGTTTGTATAAGTCGATACAATCCATACATTATTATACATATCGCAATATATGTTGCTACATACTAACATATTACCGTTTTGTTGCTACATTCTTACATATCACACCATATATGTTGTTACATCCTTACATACATGTTGCTGTATCTTACATACTCTCACATATGTTGTTACATAACCAAATTTAGAAAGTCAGAGGAATCTACGGGATCCATTCATCGATTTTCATTGAAGTTATCTCTCAGAGAAGAAGAACACGAAATCTATTCCATTTCATATCATGGCTGACCAGGACCTTTCTGAAAGCAAATTCGAAGAGGATGAAAAGGATGATGATGGACTGCATACGGATGACACGTTGCGCCACCTGGCGTCGTGTATTTGTGGCGCATTGTACTACGGTGCAACTAAAATGAGCGAGGACGTGGTACCGGAAGTCAGGTGGTCGCCAACTCCTCCGTACGAACCAATGTTCGAAGACTATGATCACGACTTCACCGAAACTCCCTCTCCAGCAACCATTATATTGTGCTTATTGCTCTAACTTTCACAATGTTTTTGTTGTGGTTGCTGATGTTAATATCTCTATGTTCACACCTGGAAAATACTTGTATATGCATAATAGATGTAGAAACGTATATTAAAAGTTAAGCTTTTATTTACAGTATAATAGCATGCATTATGTGTGCTTACGAGGGAAAGGAGCTGCAATAAGATTGCCTTTAGTAGATAATCGAATTTGTGGCCAAACATGCATCCATAAATGGTTTTATGTAAAGCTGTATTGTATGACGACGTCAATATATAGCCATATATGGGCTCTTGAAGGGCATTCCTAAAATATTTAACTTTCGAATGTTTCATGCGCGACGTTTCTTAGAATAACACGTTTCATCAGGTGGTTTAAAAAGGTTCAGAAAAGCAGTTGTAATTTTCAAGTCATAATTTCATAAGGGTATCTCTCTGAAATTTGAGCCTACATCTTGACCGTTTTCATTCCAAACATGTCCCATTTTAGCAATTGGGAGTCAAAAGAATAGTTAAAATAATTGAAATGTGGATGAGGAGTTCGATTTGGAATGATTATCAAAAATCACAAATCAATCAAGTTTGAAAATTTCATAAATTCATCAAATATTGCATTACACTGTTGAAGAAAATATCAGTATGGACCAGTATAAAATTGTACTGATACCAATACAGTTGTTTACTGATACCAGTACAGTTGTGCACTACTAATCAGTACAATGTATAAAGGGTAAGCATACTAATGTGTAAGGTGTAGATGGACAACTTATAAAGGGTACGGGTGGCTAATGTTTAAAGGGTAGGAGTCCAAAGTACAAAGGTTAATCAGCCAAAGTATAAGGGATAAGCGAGGATAAGGTATAAAGTGTAGGAGGCCAATGTATAATGGGTAGGCAGCTAATGTATTAATGAATGGCCAATACACAACGAATGGCAACATTTGAATGACCATCTAAATGTAAAACTGTTTATGCAACAGCACAAAAGAGCAGTCAAATAACAACTCCCTAATATTAACATCCTTTCCTTAAACTAGGTCAGATAGCCCAGACAAAGTGATTGACTGCAAGTCGATGGTTGTGAGTTCGCTCCCCAGGTTTACCGATTTTTATGTACAAATACGTTGTGCTGACTTGAGTACATGAACTGCTTTTTGGGACTTACTGACCATGTACTGATATTTTCTCCAGGGAAAGATTGAGATCTCAAGATGGAATGTCTGCACTGATCGAAGTGCAGGCCATTTATTATGATCCTTTTTCATAAATTTCAAACGGCAATAAAAACGACCAGATCACATCAACTGTGTATCGGATGGAGTTGACATAATTAGATTTTCGACAGGGTGCCAGATCCCGTCCCTGTCTTTGAAGTCCTGTTTCTAAATCCAAGCTGGGGAAAATTTGGAGAATTTCCTTTCTTGGTAGTACGCCAAACCTGAAACAACGACCTTGTTTTTATGCTCCTCCGGATTCCCTGAAGCAAATCTCAAAGATGCCCATATTATCCAATATTTTCAAGTTGAATCCGATAAGCGCGTTCTCGGTTTCCACTTTGAAATCCTCACACGGCTTTTTTCAATAAATAAAGAGTAAAAAAGCCCCCTCTGAAAAGAAGATGGCGGCGAATAAGAGCCAAACCGCAACTCCCAGCGCCCCCTAATGCTAAATCGCATCGCATATGCAGAGCGACACGAAAACCAAATTATGTTAAATAATTTAAAATGCGAAGTCTGAAGAGGTGGAGTGGCAAACGGCGGGAGATAAAACGTGTTAGGAATTGGTTGAGCTTTCTGGCTTCCCCGAACATTGAGTAAAACTACAGAGTAGCAATCATCAAACATTGAAAACAACCCTTGTAGACATAGTATTGAATAGCATGTACAATGCGTGTTTAAACATGTTTTTCTGACTTCTTTCGACATATTGAAAACATGTGGGAGGGTTTCCACGCAACACTGATTCATCAGAACGCTGGCTTCTTATAAGAATTTTTTTTTTTTTACCTTTATCACTGTCCTTTATTGGACGATATACAGGCAAGTCTTTAGGCAAACAAAGTAATTCCAGAGTCACTAATTGAGAAGGGACTTAAGAGACTTTGCTAAAGTTACTATTTCCTCAAGGGCACTAAGTCAGGCTTCGATTTCTGATGAAAAATTCACAAATTGCATTTGTAATGTTTAAATGATTGAACAAGAAGTATTGGAATCTAAGGAGTGTTTTTTCAGGGTCACACATCAAGCGGTCCCATCTTCACAAATTAGTGGATTATTTGCAGAATTACAAATAGATCATTCACCAACTGTGTTACTTTTTGAAGGTGAAAATTAAATTCCGACTTATCAGAATTATTTCCTGATTTTTTTGTGCAAACACTTGTGAATAGTCCACATTGTATCCAGGTCGTTTAAGATCTCAACATATGTGGCAGATAAGGAGCCCGAAACATGCACATCCATACTCTATAAATTAAGGCTGAAGAAAAAAAACCGAGAGGGTTTGTTAATAAGGCTTATTGGTGTTAATCAATCACCTGGCCCTGGTTCTCTAAAGAGAACACCTTATGTTGGTCTTCACAGGAGGCAACAGTAAGAAATTGGGAAGTCGTGCCTTTTCTGGGGATAGGCAGGTTTAAAATGATTTGGGCTGAGATAAAATAAGAATAAAATATATAATATAATTAAAAATTAAAATCAGTACACTTTAGATCCGATAGAAACACAGTCACCATCTAGTGGGCGTCAATTCCAACTCTTAGGCCTAGTGTAATACCGATATAAATGGTTGGTAGAATATATAATTTAACAGCAGTACCATATTGGTTAAGCAGTACTTTAATAACAAATCTTACGGAATGCAGCTAGCTGAGAACCAAGGGGAAACAGGAAAAAAATGCAGGCCGACACCGAGAATCCCAGACCGAAAACATGCAATAATCCAGGCGACAGGTTTAGGCCAGCTCCGGGTCCGAGGTGAGTGCTTCAGAAAGGGCGACCTTCCTCGACCGAGTCCATATACAGTATGAGTACAGTCAACTCTCCGTAACTCGGCACTCCATAACTCGGAAATCTGGGGCCTTCCTTTAATTACCATTCTAAAGCATTCTTTTAAGAAATGTGGGCTAAAATAATAACTCGTGATGAACGTTTGCCATATTCATTTAATTATTCCTATTTCCAAGATATGTTTTTAAAAAAGGGCAAAAATTCATTGTTTCCAAATACTTTTACTTGTGTTCTTTTAATTAGAATTCTTGAGCAAATCGTGCCGAAAAATAACGGCTAAACTCAATGCTTTCTAATTATTTTTTTTAATAAAAAAGCAGCTTCTCGAGAAATGTGGGCTAAAATAATTGTTTACAAATATTTTCACCCATGTTCATTTAATATTCTTCAGCAAATTGTGCACAAGAATAAAGGTTAAACTAATACAGTGTAATTATTTTTATATACAAAATTTGAACCGCATTTTCAATATCAATATATTAAAAGCATCTGTAAAATGATATCGACAATGCAGATGGACACTGGTGTACTTCCAGGATGTTCACAGAAATATAGCTGCTCACAAAGCCCAATCATTACATCCCCCTACATGCAGACGCCATGTTGGAACTCCTATTTCACCAGCTAGGAATGCAATATTGAGGGTCATTTTGCAGCATTCTGCTCGATTTCAATTAAAAGAACGGTTCACGTGGACATTACAGTTTTGCTCTGCCATTAGTCAGCGATGTCATCCTGGGTCACCAGCAGCCAATCAGAGATGCAGACGGCTGTGAGTCCGTGGGAATGAAGCAGGCGCCCGCGCCAGTCTTGTTGCAGAATCGACAGCTGATTAATTTAATGCAGGCAACCCAAGAGCATGGCAGGCATGCTTAATTAATTAAAGCGCAGTGAGGGGTTCCAGTTTACCATAAAAATTATTCTACTCTCCCGGGGTCTAATTAGCAACTTACAACCACACTTATCCATTAGGGCCGCGCATTAGTTTAATACAGCTTGATGACAAAAACGGTTGAGGGTTCGACCCCTGCACTCCTAATGAATCATGAATGGGTGTGTACCCCCTCCCCCCAGATAAGAACCTCGGTTTGGACCAGGGAATGCAGGCACTGGACGCTCATTGACAGTCATGGATGAATGTTCCTGATGCACTTAGTCAAACAATGATAATGGAGCGTGCATAATAATCCAATTTGGATATCATTACATTGCCCCAATTATTGCAAGCAACTCGTAATTAACGTTTCTGCCAATATTTGTTTTTCTGATGGACAAGGGACTTGATGAGGCCTTCGAGTTAGGTTCTCTACTGAAACGTGGCAGCCAATAGCCTGCATAATGCAGCACATTAAAGCAAGCTTCATTGGCCTCTTATTGCAAAAGTTTAAGTTCTTCCGTTTACAATTTATCTAGAACATGCTAAATTCTAAGGATGTGCTAATCTACGTCAGCTTTCAGGAAATCAACCTATCACCTTTTCTGAAATCTGCACCTCCAAAATGTAGCCAGGGATGTCTTTGAGATGTTGGTAAGCTGTACAAGTAATTAAAGGGTGTCAAACCATAACGTGGTAAGTTCCAGAAAATCAACTTTGCAGCCAAAAAAAATTTCAATGTGGTTTCATGACCAATGCCAACGATTGATTTGGTGAAAAGCTTGATTTTCACTAAATTTTCATGACATAATTTGGATAATTTTTTCTTAGTTTCCATGTTTTGCTAACTTTCTTTGATTTTCTAAGTCTGTTTGAACCTTGCCAGCATCAATATGCGTGTTTCACTTTATTTCCATACACATAAATACAGGGCGGACGCTAAGATTTGGACTGCCAATAATCGAGTGCCAAACCATAACGTCGTATGCTTCAGAAAATCAACTTTGCATAAGGAAAACCTGAATAGTTTCGTGAAAAATATTGATAACACTAATTTGATTTTGTTTCAAATAGTTGCACACCATTGACGATCAATTTCGAAAACAGAACCGCGCACTTTGTGTAAACAAATTAAGTTTTTCCCCCCGATTTTTTTTTACCAAAATCGGTTCAAGTGCCGCGAAAAACGACTTTTTCGAAGCAAAACGTCGTATATGCTATAAAAATTTCTAAAATCCGTAATGCATTAAACTGAAACAAAACTTCTCAGAAGGTTGGGGGAACTTAAACGTCAGGGTTCGGAACTCTTCAATTCCTGCCCACCTGCATAGTCGTTTTTCTATTTCATACTAATCCCTTCTGGTTTCTGCCAAAGTTTTCGTTTATCCATTTTAGAGAGAAAAACGGTTTCTTGTTTCTGTCCGTCCAAGGGTAGTTGTTCTGGAAATCCATACAACGGTGTGTGACACCCATGATTTATCATTTTCCCTCTATCAGTTCTAGGCCATAAATTATGAACAGTTCATGATTGTTTTTATTGTCATAGCGTCTGTGCCACCAAGGAGATGTCATGTTGACGGTTGGGCCCAAGGAGCTCGCTGCGGATTGTCACCCGGGGCCTGGAGACAATACAGGGTTGCAGGATCGCGTTACCGATGCTTTATTCATGCTTGGTAATGGCGGCTTATTTCAAGAGTTAAAGAAGGCAACCGAATTTGTGGGAAGTTTGCAACTGATATCAGCTGCCGATTGGAGAACCCGGAAGCACTTCGTTTCTCAACTTGCTGCGAATGGCTAATCGATGTTTTGTGGTTAGGAACCTGCATGCAGTGCTTGTGATAGGGTGAATTGGGGCATTTTGGGTTGTTTAAGCTCGAAAACAACATGCCATTGCGTATGCTCCGATAATGTGGGCATGTTTGTCTCCAATTACCCATCCTATAAAAATATAGGCCTAATAATAGTTACAATGCAGACGTTGGGTCATTGCTTCCCCAGAAACAGCCACAATTAATTATCGTAATTGTTCGCTAAATAGATGCACATACAGTATATACTTCCCCAGAAATAAATTCAAATATCGTTGATTTTACAGGCAGAAAAGTTTAAACAAGCCACTGAGTTCAATAGTATTTTGAAATCCTGTTACATTGTAAATCCCTTAGTTATTTTCAGTTATTAGTTTTCTGATAATCTTATTTAGACTTCACTCCAGAAGGACGGCTTGTTCACTAGAATTGGATAGAATTCATCACAGCCAGTAACAATGCCACTTAAAAATGACACTCAGAAGCCGAAACAAATGACTTCTGTCATAGTTCTGAACATGGGACTAAAAGCGTATTATAATTATTTTATTGTTCTTCTTGAAAATTTAGCATTTTTTTTTGGAACTTTTGTCATGCTAAACTCAAAAAAGGTTAGTTTGCCCTTCTGGATAATGCTGGTACTTATTGCAGCATATGTAACATTATTATGTCATGTCCGCCTTGCATTCGGGCGTTGTGGTAAATAACTGGTTTTCACAATATTTCCAGGCAATATGCCACGACCATGCTCCCTTCCCAATTATCCTTCAGTTCTTTATAATTTTGCTAAATTTTTAATTTCGCTTTTGTATAAATTTGGGTTTAACGGATTAACCTCCCTCCTCAACCGCATATCATCTATATGCTGATGCAGGGTACCAAGTAGAACAGAACTACTATTACTTTTTGACATTTTGCAAGTTTGTAACGCATTTCTGTAATTGTTTAATCAAACAGTAGTAGCCGATTTCAAATTCACTGTCGAAGATGTTTTTAAAAGGGTGTTTTAAAATCAATGAGATAAACTGTGTAGACGTTTGAAAAACCCTCTATGAAGTCAACGGCCATACCACTTTGAAAACACGGGCTCTAGTCCCTCTCTTCATGAAGGACATCCCAAGTCGCCAGTCATTCTTGGTCACGCTATGTATGACCAGCCAACCATGGCTCTTAGCAGCGAAGGCAGCCATCTCAAGCGTCGTAAAACAATTACTGCAATGGCGCTCGCAGGAGAAGACATAAAACGCTTTATCGGTGCTCACCTAAGCCGATGGATGAGCCTGTGCATAAAGAGATGCTCCTTGCAAAGCCTACTGTGAAAGCCTATTGCGTTTTGCATTCCCAGTGAATATACTCTCCAGGTCCCTTTGGGAGGAAGTAGGATCCCGTCCCCTCCCTTTATCCGGCCATGAATTATGCAGAAGCCTTTAATTCCTGCGAAGCAATTCCAGCAGCGTAAATTGCTCTTCGATTGTGTTATTAAATCGATACTTGCAAATGCATCAAAGTTTCGACAAAGCACTTCATACCATGAGCTTCAATTTCTGACAAGCAATGCAAAGATTAGTTCCTGATTTCTGCAATCAACCAGACATACATTGGGGGATTTGTTTTGATAAGTGCAACTTTCACAGGGTCAGGTCTTTTGATAAAACTTTGAAATCGAGTTCTGACTAGACCATGGATGCGTAAAAATACAGCCGCAAGTTAAGTGAACGAAACGTAAAATCCGCCACACGAAGGAAAGTGATTTTTTTTTCTAACCGCTTTGTGGTAACAAATGATCATATGTATTTATAGCAGCACCCCCCTAGTGAAAGATCAGTATATGATTCTATACTGATATCACGATATGTAGTGATTTTTTAAACTAATGACATCAGTATGCTAAGTGAAACTGATAATTTTATAGTGGCATCACTAAATATAATGACCATTTTTGGACTACTTATATCAGCATACTTAATGATATCACTAAACGTTTTACTAATATGATCACCACATATCTATATAACTACACTGTACTTATATACATGTACCTGCTGATCTTCCCACCAGGGTCTGCATGTTTCGACCATTTTCTATGTTAACTTTTAAAAAATGTTTTTTTAGAAAACCAATCATAAATTACGTGTTCGGTTCATATTTCGTAACATCGACCACAAATCATGCACTTAGAATTCATAACTGCCAAATAGCGAAATTGTTTAAAATGCTTAACAAGAAATAATTAATTTCAAGTATTTCTCGAGATATTTTTTGTTAGTAATATTACAAGCGAAGTGAACATTTAGAATCATTTCTTTTTTTCGAAAAAACTAGTTGGTCATTATTGTATTTCTGTGGACCTATCATAGGAGATATCTTGGTTTTAATTCATGTAAAGATATCTTAGAAATAGATATAACTTTTTAAAGAAAGCATATATAACATTTTATGAAAAAAGAAAATATGCAAGTAATGCCAGTCTTCACACTAAGTTTGATACGAATCCACATGCATGTATGCTGGTCTATTTTACCACATAACATTGCTCAGATATCTCACAACACAATTGTTAGCAAATTCTATGGCAACTGATGGTTGTGGCCAATACTGACAACATGCAGCAAATTTGCATAAACATAATTTTGGCATTCATGAACGACCCTCAATCCAATAAAACCTTCACAACCTGAACGTGCATGCGCACAGCAACACATTCGATATCCTAGGGCGATTTTTAGAAAATTTATTTTCAGCATGTCACATTATTATCGTGGCTTTGATCGTTCATAAAATATTCAAACGAAACCAACAATTTCCGATTATGGATTTTCGGCCTGCTAGTTTTCCTATCATGGCACAAGCGAGCGCAGGAAAAATTATTCAACGAAATATTCGGGTAATTAATTATTCACGGCCTTGCCAATCCTGGAAATGTTGAAACGCTGGAACATGCCCGCCTACTACTTCATGTCGATTTGGATTCTTTGCAAACTGCTACAACGATCAAAACTCCTTGGCCTCTTGATCAATCCCTGACAATGTACATGATTAACAATGCAAACGTTGAATGAAATTGTTAAGAAAGGTTTACGAATTGAAAGACTGATTACAATCCAACCTTTAAAAACAAATTGAATAATAGATTCTGCTAAGAATGCTCATTATCGAGTAGCTTTCTAGATCAGGGTTCATTTCAAGCAATAATGTTTTATTTGAACAATAAACATGTCATGTACCGATCAGGTTTGGCATTAGTTTCTTGCTTCAATAACTGAAACTGGCTTGTCAAGAAGGCCGCAGCCCACACACTAATAAGCGATAGGTTTTGTTAATGTTTTGTTTAGGTCGCCCGGGTGGAAAAGATGAATATGGCTATATATGGGGTTATATACAGTGAATCGTAAAACATGTACACGCATTAAATGTCAGACAAAGACACGGTCATATATGTATAAGTTCATATTTGGCCATATATTGACCGCTCGCTTCCGTTCAGCAAATGCATTACATGCGAATATAAATAACATTTAAGTTTAATAAAAAAACCGCCATTATATTTTCCAGATATAGATACAGAGAATTGTACAACTATCTGTAAATATCTTGAAATATATGATCACATGTAAAAATGTAAACATATGGATATGTATCTGAATGGACATGTATGATAACATTAGTAATATCACTATATACAGTGACATTTGGTGTTTTTTCACTACTGATATGAGTATGCTTAGTGATATCACTATACCATATTTGATATTTGCTCGAGTATAAGTCGCGTCCTGAAATTGGACCTTAGTTTCAACAAAAATTTAATTATTCATAAAATTAACTTTTCACTTGATTTGTTAGTGAAAGTCAATTAGTTTTCTAGAAGTAGATGAAAATTGCATGTAAGACCATTTTAAAACTTTAAATACACCCTGAGATGAAGTCCTTTTCTGCTTGCATTTGAGATAAACAGAAAGGCGACGTCATCAACCGACGTTTCTTGAAAAGTTCGCGTATAAGCCGCATCCATTCTTCACATCTTACAATGTTGGGGGAAAAAAAATGCGGCTTATTCGCGAACAAATACGGCATACAGTTGGTTTTTTTTTAGAATACTAAGTATCAGTATAGTTAGTGATATCACTAAACATTTCACTGCTCAGCTATATACTGATCTTTTCACCAGAGATGACAGTGACTTGAAATTTACCTCCACCCACGATGACCCTTATTGGACGTCCCCTCCGACCCCCGCCCACCAAGCCCATCCAGCTCCTTGGTGCAAATTGCGGGTGACAAATTGCGACTCGCTTGCTCCCCGCTCGGGTGAAATCCCGGGACTTGTTTGCCCCATTACCGAAAACTCAATTTACGCCATGGAAAATTCATGGCGCTGATGAGGGCCGACTTGGGCAATCCGCACACGAGCGCGGCATCGGGCCCGGCAACAAACAATAGGCAGAGATCTGGGATGGGACCCCATCCGCCCATAAATAAATTAGCCAGCTTCTCCAATCCGGGCACGTAGCCGGCATTTCTGGCGGCATTATGCCATCAAAAGTTCGGAATCCGGATAATATTTTATATCAACCCCCATCCGCGCTCATTGTCATGGATTTCGGATTGAGTTTGCCAGAATTTGTGTACACAAGAGGCACTTGGTATGCACTCGAGGACGGGGATAAAAATGGCGTGGTTTTTGCTTTCATGCCGAGCAAACAGCGAGGAGATGATATTGAGTGCATCCGTATCGAGCTTTAGCTTTTTTCCCAATTTTTTTTAAAGTATTTTTTTTCTTAGTTCGGGGATTTCTGAAAGAGAATATTCGTAATCTGAAAGCTGATCAGCGCATCCCATCAGCAAAAAACGCCCTGAATCAGCACTGATCTCGCTCCAGATCTCGTGTCTTCCCAGCAGACATCTACACAGCCCTTTGCAGTTTTCTTCGCAGGTTAAAGAGCGTTCTACGGTGGCTCCATCTGGCGGTAATGAGCAAACTTAGCCCACGCACGTCGAAATCGCCTTAAGGAGATCTGCCAATGGAGTAAACTTAAGAAAAATGAGTATTTTAAATAATAATCAGTCTTAATGCATTTAAATCAACGTTATCTTTCATGCGAAGACTACATCCGGCGTCTCTCGTTTAACTGAGGTTAAGAAATTATTTAAACGTTGAGCTAGAACCCATGGTTTTGTATCTAGTTTCTCGAAAACAAATAATGCCAACACCATGACTCCTATGACCTGAATTTAATGTCATGACTGTTTATAACTTCTTAGTCCAGTACACACCTTAAGCAGTGTGAACCCAAATGAAACATTAATGCTAGATTTTCCCGGCTATTATATGTCTTTCTAATTTCCCTGACAAATCCAGGTTTTCTGGGTTTCCCAGGTCTGAAGCACCTCCAGTTAGCTTTGAACATTTGCTTGTCATAGAAAACCTTCGGTATTTACCTAAACTGTTCCATTGGAAATGTTGACATGTCGTAAAATGTGTATTTTAAGGTGGTTTTCCGTAAAACAGTACAATAAATTAACCAAAAAATCCAACCGGATTGATCATGAGTGAAACCAAAGTTACCACTGCTCTAAACTTGCGCTAAAATATTTCAACAAAACATTCCTTTCGAGGACGTGATTGTAACTACATGGTAAATATGGCATTTTATTACATGCCCAGTACTAACAAATTAACAAAAACCAAAAGCACTTCCCAAGAACTAAAATCGACCTACACCAAGAGCAGTAGCATACATCTGCATGACGGTCATTCAACATGACAGATGCACGCAGAAACGGATTCAGAAGATGCCATCAACCAATGACAGTTGAGGGATGGACTCCAGACAGCGATCCGGCATAGTTGCCAAGAAAGCTCAGCTTTTGGGCCAGCACGCACCTCATGGAAGACGCATTTTCGTGACTAATCTGAGCAACCAAATACCAATCAGAAATCAATGTTGTGGGGGCGGGGGGTAAGAATATGAAGGGATTTGGGGGCCGGAAAGTTGATTGATTTGTCAAGCGGTTGGTTCGAAGATAAGACAGTCATCCATTCGGCAAACAGCGCGCGCACGAAGAGGCAGAATATCCGAGCTGCCATTACCGGAAACCGATCGGGTCCGATACGGCCCAGATCCGCGCCTCAGATTGCGACCTGCAATCCGCGGCTAAGTCACGTGGCTGCGTGCGGCACGCGACATCCACTTTTGAAATCCACGGCTGACGTTAATTTAGAAAGCTATAGCGTCCTTACGACAGCAAACAAAAAAATTGATGTGATGTTGTGACTGATGTAAATGACGTCACGTGCTAATTTGCACTAACATAAGCGCAATGATACCGTATTGTAATTTTACAAATAAATTACTCACGATAAAATTGAATCCTCCAACTGCCCTTCAGAGACGTTAACAGGATGTTATAGGCAATAAAAAAACAATGCTGTCATTTAATGAAGTTTAAAAAAGAAACCAGCCCATATAATTGCACAAAAAAACGTCGCCTTTATGGAATTTAATGATGTCCAGAATTGTAGGCTAAAATCTGCCATTCGCAGACTGAATTCTCAGCATTACTGAAAGTTTAAACTGATTTGAATATTTTGAAGCATACCACAGCGTTTCCACCGATATTATAATTCTCTATTTCTAGACCTGTCCATGTTTTTAGAAACAATTCCTGATTTTACGAAGAAAAAAAAATCACATGGAAACAAATTTCCGATACATTTCATATTTGAAAAGTTGAAATTATCAGACAAAATT
>JAQIXS010004869.1:0-13958 GCA_034700785.1 Rossiulus vilnensis
TGATTCAAACTGCGTTTAAATACGTGGCCCTCAGCATCTACACTGTATGCTTTGCCATTTATTTATTTTTAATTTTTTAAATCGTCTAACTCAGTTTCCTAATTATTTTTCCGTTTCTTTTAAAATCGAATGTGCTAGATTTATATTGTGCTGATATATAGGCTATTCGTTTAATTTTAGTATAATTGTCGCGTAAATGAAATGTCAACATTCTTACGCACTGTAAAACTAAAGTAAACCATTTTAAAATAAGTTAAATGTAAATGTACAACTGTTTTTGACGATTTAAATGTTTCTGAAGAGTTCAGAATTCTTATTCTGATCATGCATGATGATGTGGAACATTGCCACTATAAGGCAGAACAAACATACATGTATATGCGAAACAAACATTGGATGTCAAAAGAAATTAAAGTTCTTACATTTTTTAGCTTTGTTGTTCAAGCAGGTTTACTAGTTAGCCTAACTAAAACATGTTGTACGACAGTTTTACAACTTCATTTCATTTTTACCGACACTTGATGGATAATACAAATGTTAAATAACATCATGTTATAGAACATGTCTTTTTTTCTAACAAGTTGCTTAAATTGTAGCGTGCAGGGCCCGTATATACTGTAGTTTAAGGAAAGTAGTAGTTTTTCATTGCGGGATAAGCACATGTATTTTTGGACCTCGCCGCAAATTCTTTGTACCGTCCAGTTTATTTTTTAGGGTGTAACTTGGCGAGTTGACCTAATATCGTATTTCTCACTAAAGCGGGGGTGGGGGCTTTTGACCACGGATGTTTTAATGGATTCTGTATCATCTTCGATGTCGTTAATGTTACTTATTACGTTTGAACTTTGACGTTAATTCTGACCTTTCATTTCACAGGTTCAAATGAAAACAACGAAACTGCGGAGCATTTTTTTCAGAGGGTAAATTACAATATCAAGTTGCTTCTTATTTCAATGCTTAAAACAGGTCTTTTGTTTTTCGACATTCCCCCGACGGTCACTAAATAACTCTGTTCAACAAGATTTATAGCTTGGGAAATAATCGCACTTTCATGGGACCAATTCTCACACTCCTTACCCCATTAGTATCTGCCCTTTTGTTTCGACTGCCGCTTGTTAAATGGAAAATGAAACTGTAAAGGCCTACACGTATATTCTGTTACTGGAGCAAAAAAATCAATTTGGTTATCTCTGGCATCTTAATATCTAAAATATAATCTAATGTCCTATTATGCTTTGTGTGTGGGTTCGCTTGTATACACGAGTTAAAACATTTGTATTTATGTATATGTAGGTGATGAACGAAACACACACTGTTATTACATGGCCATCCAAACTGAAAATAGGGGCAAAGTCTAAAAAAGGTAAGTTGCAAATTAAGTGCACTTCGCTGAGCTGAGAATGGGTAGGACATCTTGTATCCATTGTACATGTATGTGTGAATGGCTGTGATGGTTAAGTCCGAACAAAAAAGAACTTCACCATGAAAAAAAAGGAAAATTTGCATGACGTATACCGACTGTGTATACTCGTTGATTGGCTTGGTTTGGGAGCGGCATTTTCTTTTCACAGCCTATAGCCTATGTTAAACTTCCAACCACATTGAAGCTGTCTGGGTGTCTGTATGTTCACACAGAGCATATCTAATAGGGTCCTCACTGATCTGGAAAACTTGGAGTTGTCAGGGAAGTGGGAAGTAGGACATTTTCATTCAAAAATCAGGAACGTTCTCATTCGTTTTCTGGCGTTTTACGCCAGAAAACGAAAATTTGAAATGATGAAAATATTTGAAACAAAAAAAAGGAAGTCAGCAGCACTTTTGAAGCATACCTAGCAGACCTTGACCATAGTCTAGGTTTGGGATGCATTCAACCAAAATCAATTGTTGCAGTATTTTTATTAGTTTCAGCAACGCAACGTACATGTAAGCCTATTCAGAGGCGTATCACTTTGGGGGCTCCAGGCGAAATACATGTACATGTATACTTTTTGAGTTGATTCCTTCTAAATGTATATATTTTTTGCAACCGTCACACACTGGGGCCGAGAATCGATAGTCATGGACATACTATATTTAAGAAATCTTGTTGATTTTGAAATGTTCACTGGTCAGAATTTCTTATTACATCATATATGGTCCATCTTAACAAAAACAATAGCAGTATAATGAAAACCGGAATAAAAGAAAAAGGGGACAAATTGTGGCAGAATTTTCATTCAGATTCTTAATAACGAATAGTTATATTACCCGAGAAAATATATAAAGGTTAACATGCTTAGATCATTACTAATACCTTATCAAAATATTAATTCCCAAACGGCGCCTCTATAATAAATACACAGTAGCTTAGCAAGGATGTTTTGAAACAGGGCCGGGGCACCAGTAATCGTTTCCCTTACTTAAAAATACAATAATTAAAATTAACATCGCGAACATTTTGAATAACTAATGATAAATCCTGGATGTTAGCCTGCAAATTTGTACACATTTGTAAATTGTTTATTGCACATTTGATCATTGTATTTCTAAACTAAAGGGTTGCAGTGGGTAGGACCTTATGAAAACTTTAATAAAAAATATGGATTTTAGCCTACGTTTTTCTAAAAACAGTGCTGAGAAATATCAATTAATGGAGCGCCATAAACAACACTTTTATAACCCAAGATCACATCTTGTAAATTTTGTACATGTAATGCATTTCTATAGAAAAAAATTACTAGGTAGATTTTGATAACACAGAAAAAAATTCAGTGAAATTAGTTCAGTTTCTGTCAAAAAGCTTCTTCAGTTCAGAAGCCTTGTCTTCAAACTTAATCAAAGTTTATGGCTAACTTACAAAACTTTCTGATAAACACCCATATTGTTATTTTGATACTGATAGCCTCTACTCATGTCACAATGCTATGAAATAAACTTCTGCCCTTTGAAGTAGGTAATACATTGTAGGGCTTGTTATGTAAACTAAAAACATCTGAAGACAACAAGGATGTGGTTATTCTCAATGTTCCCTTCTCCATCTTTTATGGCCTAATTGGGTGTTACTGAGGGTTCCCCTGTAGTTCACGCTTACGTCTATGTCAAGCAAGTGTTAGGCGAATTCAAGTGGACCAATAGAAAGAGCCGGTTTTCTATAAGCTGAATATTTATTATATTTTTGAATATTCTGTGCTAGGCCAACTCATGACACCTAGTGTGCAGGAAAAAATGGTCAATGCGCTGGGGCAGTTACCAGATGCAAAAATGAAGAAGTAGGACTATCTAAACTGTGATCAATTAAAAAGGAGGACATTTCAAAATAAAATTTAAGATGCAAGGGGGCCTCCAGAACTTGAAATTGCAAGGTGGGCACGAGCCTACTGTGTGCTTTCAGCAATCTCTAAAATTACTCTTTATTGCGTGAATGCTTGTTCAGTAATGAATATTACCACCATTTTTATCGTAGCAGGTAGATATAAACGTGTATTTATATAAACTGTGGTGAAACATTTCTTCTATTTATCCCAGAGGGGTACTTTGACAAAATCACTACTAATTTTGCTTTTTGGTATCTAAATTAGTTTTTGGAGGTGCATATTGGGTTTTACATGCTTGTTTATTTGTGTTTAAATAAAAGGGGCATTTACAAAATTATATAAAATATATCACTTATTGTAGACGATCATTTCTGCAGTGGAGAGAATAAAATCTCGCTTCCTAAAAAGGGCTGAACATAATTGATGGAACACCAGTAAAAATACACAAATTGGCCAAATAAAATTACAGTATGCTAAATTACTTCAGCCACTCTTTTTGGCATAGAATCCATCATGCGTTTGGCTTCATTTGAGTTTTCCCCAGTCATCCAGTAGCACATTTTTGAAGTCTTGTTTGTTGGAAGTTATGAGTTTTTGAATGGCAAAAGAACGACTTCATTCACCACCACAGAACACAGATCTTAACCCCGCAGAACGTTTATGGGAGATTTTGCTGCGAAAAATTAGAAAACATTTTCCAAATAACTGGACCTCATAAATGTGTTAGCCTACTTGATGAATGGGGAGAACTCAGCTAAAGAAGCAAAGTGGCTGATGGGATTGTATACCAGAATTGGCTGACGTAATTTAACAATGTCATCAAATTATAGTAAAAATATTCTTAAGTTTGCAAAGTGTCACATCACTTATGTTCAACTTTAAAACATGTTGTTTTGACTTTTGCATTATTTTTGTAATAGCCAATGGAAGCAAATTGTTTACTTGGTTGTCATTGTGTTCAAATAAAATATTGACAGTAATTTTTTTTTTCAAGATAATCATGTTTCAAATTTGTGCAATTTTGCTGGTGTTCCACCAATTTTGTTGATCAGTCATTGAAAATCAAATGTGTGGATAAACATTTTCGCATGATGGGCATTTCAGATGGAATTCCTTACTCAATTAAACGTTACAAACTACAATGAATGAAATTCTAATGGGAATGGGCATCACTCCCAGTGAAATTCTTCTGCACCTGATTTTGGCCCCTTTGCCCTATATTTATACATGTCTTTCGTTAAATGGTCAACCCAACTGGGGACGTTTGGTTGGTCAGCATAGCTTGCCTTCCAAAAAAAAAAGTTTTTGAAGCTCGAAGTGTGTGACCCATGACTTCATGAATAGGAAAGTAACCAGACAAAAGTTAAGGGGGTGGGACCAAAGAGCTTATACCGTGAGACCATTCAGTGCTCATTGGTCAGTTGCCCCAGTAGTTCATTGTTTTTGTAAGGTGCAGTTGAAATAAATATCGCCACCAGAGCAGTTTTATCTTCAAAATTTTCGGTGACCAGTAGTGACGCATTTGAGTAATCAACGTTCAGGATGTCTCCTATAGGTAATTTAGTTTCTGTCTTAGTTTTTTGTTTTGAAAACGTTTTTACAAAAGTTTTGCACGTGACTGCGAAACACGTGTAAACACATGGAACCGGCTGCAATACACTGCGTGCATTTTGGCGTCATTTCTGGGACTAGGGTTTTATACCCAAGCGTGCATGACACCAAAATGCGCGCAGTTCCATGTGTTTACACGTGTTTCGCAGACACGTGCAAAACTTGTAAAAACGTTTTGCGTAGCCTTCTGACCCGCGTGCCGGTGTACGCATGTATACTGAATTATGTACTTGAATGTTATAACACCAATGACACCGAAATGCACGCAGTGTATTGCATCCGGTTCCATGTGTTTACGTGTTACGTAGACACGTTCAAAACGTTTTGGTGTCGTTTCCCGGACTTGGGTTTTTATGTCCAACGCACGTGTACTAAATGTATACGAGGCTTCTAAAAACTGGATTAGAAACATTTTATACTCGAAATTTTGCATTGTACGATGCACAACCCCTTTCAAGGACAGTGGCAGGAAAACTGCACTAGTTATGTTCTAGACAGAAGTTGCATAAATGATTAAATGCCGCGTTACATTGATTTCATCTTATAGGAAGTGTTTAGACAGGATTTCGATTCCCATATTAAAGTTGGAAAACGGACGGACAAAAAAATTGATACTGATAAGATTTTCTTATCGGTATTCACTTTTACTCTAAAGTCGGCCAGTTTGGTTCAGATTATCTGGTCCTCTGATTGACCATGCTTTTTAAGGAGTTTAAGATATCACCAAACATAAAACGCACCCGATCATAAAACAGCCCCAAAGACATTTGCAATGGATAATCAGTTCCAGATAATTGGCATCGTTTTTGAAGTTGTTTATATTCTCCGAAAATATTGCCGGAAAATTGTTGCGTCCATACAGCGATTGTTCCAATCCCTTTCATCCCACCTCTTTGCCCTGCACTCTGTCCTGTCGGAATTCTGATTGGTCAGGGGATCCCGCCTCCTGAGTTTTGTTTGAGGCCGATCTGCAGATAGGATGATCCGTTATTTCGTCAACTCAAAACTTTCGTTGACTCGGTACTGTTTGTCCTGTTATCTCTCAATAACTCAATGACCATGGATACCATCGCGTGTTTTGTAGATCCTCATGTCAAGATCTGTGGACTTCTGCCGGACATAAAGCTTGCTAGAGCAAAATTAGCGCCTTTAGATACAAAGGTACTTTATTCCTTATATTTCATTAAACACTCGTTTATTAATTTTTTATTGCTGCGTATTAAATTAATTTTTTTTTTTTTAGACTAACCAGGTTACTTTAAAGATGGACGTTTCGTACTGTGATCACTCGCATGTTATTGGGAAAGCTGGCAAAACGCACAAGAAGCTGTCTAGTGAAACGGGATGTCTGGTTCATTTTCCGGATTCCAATAGAAATAGTTCGACGGAAAAAAATAACCAGGTAAGAAGATTTTACTTAAATAGTATACTGTATTTCGGTAATTGGCATCTCTAAGCTTCGGTATGAATAAGAAATGGTAACCTACCTGACATTTTCTGATAACGCCAAGTCCTATTTGCTAGATTTATATCAAAATTGCTTAGGCCTATGCATCATACAGGCTGCACATCACTTCACAAATTATATTTTTGAAGATTTTAAATACGGTGTGTATCTGTTTATATTTTCGAAAGATTTTTAACCGTATGCCCAAGTTGTTGGTTTTTTTAACAGTCTGCTGGAAATATTCGATTTTCTCCTTATAATCAATCTCCTGCAATCCGGCAAAAACTGGGTTTCCCAGTACCGACAATATAGGCCTACTGTAAATATTGTACTAAAGCTGGACATAATGACAGGCCTACTGTCATGTATTATTGAATGGCCAGAGAATTAGACTGAGACAAAAACGTATAGTTTCAGCTACACGACAAACGTTGACTTAACGCAAAAACGTGAAGTCAATTGACGTCAGATGAAAAACGTACTTCACCCTCATTGCAAAAGTCACTGAAATTCAATGAGGGTGAAGTACATCCCAGAAGTCACTGGAATGGGCTCCACGACAAATGACTGCAAACCGGTTCGACGCGGCAGGCTCGTCGCAGAACACGTCGTCGCGGTCATGTTGATCGCTTGACCAAAAATCCATAATAGGACTAGTTTATACATGTATATCGATTAGTAAAAAAAATTACGGATTTTATACAAATGTTTTTAAATACTTCAGTGAATTTTTAGAAAAGATAGGCCTATAATCAAAACTTAAATTTCCCCTCGATTTTAAATTATTCAACACTACCGAGTGAGGCTCGATAACGGCCAATTCAGAAACCCGAAATTTGGGAAAATCTGTGAACCTCTAAGACTTAAGTGGCAAAAATACGACTACAATTTGCTAAAATTCTGAAAATATTCCACTTTTTAATTGGGGTTTTTGAGGATTGTAGTTTTATTTTCGTCACTAGTCAGCTTCATCAGCTGGCTTAATAGGCCTACCACATTTCAATGGACGTCATTTTAGCTATTATAATGACCCATTAAATACGTTTTTAAAAACTCAAAATTTCCGGAAATAGAACATCGTTTGCTTTTCAACTTATAATCCTACATTACATGTAGATGTAGGTAATTTATCAAATTTTGAATAGATTTGCAATGCACACAGAAGATTCGCCACATGCTTTTTTCCTAAATTCCCCATTCTAAGCAAAAAAAACTGTTGGCACGTGAAATGTAATAGCATTAAACCTAATGGCGTTTGACACACTTTCACCGGTTGATAAGCTTCCCTTTTAAAAATCTTGAGTCGTCGTTTTTTTACCATTTGTCCACTGATCTTGACTTAAGCGAGTTTGTTAAACCCTCATATTGTTGAGATTGTTAGTTTTTTATGAGGGTGCGCGTAACTAGTGCTTTTTGCAAATGGACATCTGGTCAATGTCTTTATTGACAAGTTAGCGCAGTTACACAAAATTGTGTAGCCTACAGTACTGTTGTGGTCTGGTCATTGGGGCGTTCGCAAGTTAGAAGAAATGATCGCCCAATAGGAATAAAAACTTCCAGAAAATGGAGTTTGGGGAATGGGGCATCCATAAAGGACGTGTTGGAATTTTCATGGTTTTCACTTCACCCTCCCTCTTGTCCGCTATGTCTGGATTTTACTAATCCAGTCAGAAGTAAACCAGAATGTTTTTTTTTTTCAATTTTCAATCAATTCTTTCCGTAGGATTAAACTCGGAAACTCGAGCTATCTGGACGTCAAATTTTCCCGAACTCCCCTTCCTCCTAATAATAATAGTATCCGGTTCTCGCAAACCCTTCACTCACCCTGACGTCCTTTGTGGATTGCCCTTCTGCATAAAAAATAGTAATGGTCATTCATAGTGGTAGTGACATTGACGGATGGATGATGTAATATAATATGAATGTTTTAACATTTTAATTTATTCACAGAAGGGCGGTTATTTTCCTATTTTGTTCCACCATACCCTGTAATTTTATTATTGTAATTAATATTACAGTATTTACATTCATAATCTCAGCCCCCAGTTTCTTATAACAACAATGGATTTTTTTTATTTTTTTACAACAATCACCCATTCAATCTTCTAAATAAATATAAGATTAATCCTGAATAGTAAGCAACTTCTAACAAAAGTAAAACGTTTGGTATTCTAATGGGACTTTCGCTTTTTTCTGTTGGTTAATTAACTTTTCTCTTCGGCCAGGTTTCGATCTCAGGCTCACCTGTTGGTGTGGAAGAAGCCAGAGAAAAAATTAGAGTAAGGGATTTATTGATAAACCAAATATTTAGCCTATTTTATGTTGTTCAATTTGAAATTTTCACCTTTGCCATCTATTCTCCTACAGAGTCTCATGCCAGTGGTGTTTAATTTTGACGTTCCTGCAATCCCTCGACAGTTTTCACCTGAAAGATTACAGTATTTGGAAAAGCTTCAGCAAGAGCTGCAGCAAACACATGACCTGCAAATTCAGCTTAAACAATCGACCAAATTAGACATGTTTGCCACAGTTGCAGTTCGTGGGAATGAATTTAGCTTACGGAATTTGAAATATGCAGTCGCATTATTAATGAAAGAATTGACCAACAATAATTCGGTAAGTATTAAGATCGAGAAACTAGTGTTTCACTTACTAAAAGGTATGTTTTATCCATTTGAAACGGTAGAATTCAGCTTAGTAAATTCGTATATTAATAATTTAAATGTTAGGAAATTTGCTTCAGAAAACTGAGATGACTGTATTCTCCAGCTTGTATAAAATTTCATTTTGACTTTTTTTTCTATCATGTAGGAAAAATGTACAGCTAATTTTCATTTGGATGCACTCACATACCCAGTAATATTTTTTCAGATTTGCATGCCAGTTTTCATGACGATTGAAGTTTCCCCACGGCACTTAGCAGAAGTTGAAGAAAGTTGTCACGAATTGAAAATTGTCCAACAAACAAGAACGCGCATCACCTTCCCAGATGTTAATACGATGGGGCCGGTAACTTCCAAGATGACAGTGACAATTACTGGAGATATTGACGGTGTCTACATGGCCAGAAAGTTGCTCTTGGTAAATACTAGACTTTAATTACTTATAGCAATTTTAGTATTTTTTGAGCTGTTTTATTCTGTTGCCAAAATTAAAAACAATGTTTTCCCCCGCCTAATTTTAATATCATTTATTGCTCTCATGAACTTACTAGGGATGCCTGCCTCTGATATTGTTGTTTGACATAAATGAAGACCAGAAGATAGACAAGGACTATGTCGCTCGTGTCAAGGACAACTGCAAGATTTCTGTATTCGCAAAGCCAAAGCCGAAGATGAACGCTGTACAAATAACAGTGAAAGGAAGCGAACGAAATGCAAAGGAGATTTACAAAGTGAGGCAAACTCTTCTTGGACTGGATGAAAATGCGTTGAATGAAACCAATAGGGCATATCGATTGACCAATGTTGCTGCTGCCAGCTCAGGAGATGTTTATAGAAACATTAATTTAGGCAATTTAGGTAAGAGATGTTATATAATCTATGTGAAGTTTACACACATTTTGCTCTTATGTTAATTCTTTTGGTTTTCCAAAATCCAGATTTCCTGAATGCAGCCCGAAATTTAGGCTTTCCCAGTTCGCTCATCAGTGCAAGTATGCCACTGCGTCCAATGCCAGGGATTTCCACAGGGGGCTGGAATACTTCTAGCACATATCCTGGTTAGACACGCATTTTCATTTTGATTATCAGCTTTCATGAAGTTTATCATATTATTTATAAGTTTTTATAGCCTGTAGATTTCTTTTATTATTTGAAATTTATATTTCTGGACTCCCTCAGTCTAGATATGTCAGTCTTGTATGCTCATGAGTACTATTATTGTATTTCTAGGCTTCTACCAGATGCCCACTCATAGCCTTCCTAATGATATTTCTGAGTGGACGAGCAGAAATGTGAATTTACTCGAATCCTCAGAAGGTGGTTATTTCTCCGCCACATCCAGCACCAACAGCAATCTCACAAGTCCAGCTCTTTCACCACGTGTAAATAGCCCCGATGAGAATTACATTGGTGACCGTTATAATAGGCTGTCCTCGGGCACTGGATGGACTGCTAATGCTGTTGTGAATGATAATTGTAATGTCGATCTGCCCTCCATAACTGCTCGAATTTATCATTATCAAATTATGACTTAATATTCCCATTTTGTCTGTTCTCTCATTAGTGTCAAATTTGCTCTCCCAAATGAATTCAAATACCACTGCTGGCAAACGTGTACTACCAACATGTATTGAAAATGTGGAGATGCCAGCGTCTAATGGCATTATGTAAGTGAAAATTTTAAAAATGTGTACTATTTGCAATTTAGAATAAGTTTGATTCTAGTTTGATTCTGTTATAGGCGTGATGACAAATTCCCTGAAAGCCAGTCAACCTGTGCATTAAATTCAGGAGATTACACAAGGAAAAGAATGCTGGCATCTAAAGGTATGTCCACATATTTATTGTGATATTTAGACTTGTTCAGCATGCTTGAACCTCAGCTTTTATTCTACTATTGATCAGATAATGTATTGCAAATTCATGATTCTCATTCATGATGCACAAACCTTGCATAAATAGAAAATTATTGAGGTTTTAGGAAATATCAGGCCATCTAAGCTCTGCTGCTTCATTTTAAATACTTTGTATGGATGTTTCAAAAATCAATGCTTCTCTTTGTAGCGATGAAAAATAAGCCGTTGGAACCAGAAGTGAGAATCCCTACAGATTGTTGGTCAGGATGTGGTTTTTCTCACTCGTTGCCTGAAGCTTTGTTTCGTGAGCAAAGACAGCATCGCACATTGGCTTTTGATAAAAATGGAAGTCCTCCACAGCCGATTGAAGAAGTAATGTCGAAAAGAATCTTTGTCATTGTAGCCACAGCGACTTTTGAGATTTCAATGCAATTCTTGTTTTTACAGTCTACATCTCCCAATGATAAGAACCCTTGGAATAGTTCATTACACCAGGCGTTAAGCACAGGCATTAAATTGATCCCGGATTGTCGTCTAGCAACTAGCAATTTTACTGACAGCTTTCCACAGCAATCACGAGCATTTTCTGTTGGCCATTGCACCAGTTTAGGAGAATTATTGGTTCATATAGGACTGGACAAATATATACGGCCATTTGAACAGCAGGATGTATGTACAGACTTACTGAACTACTTAATCGGTGAGGAATGATGACTAAATGACTGTTTTCTCTGCCAGGTTGATCTTGAAATGTTTTTGACGCTCACGGATCAGGATTTGCAATCGCTAGAAGTTAGAACCTTTGGGGCCAGAAAGAGAATGCTTCAAGCTATAACTTGTAAGTTTTTTTTGTTTGACTTAAATTATATTTCTTAAATAGATTTAATTAACACTGACTGTTTGCTATATTTTTTTAAGCATTCAACAAGGAACGGAATGGATTTTCTCCAGCACCTGGTGCAGAAAGAAAAATGTCTTCTAAACTAAGCCAGTCCTTCTCAGCGAGTGCCAATGATTGAAAAGCTTTTCCAAAACGCTTTAAGCAAATAGTTGTATTGAGCATTAGAAGCAGAATTTACAGCCATTGAGGCAATCTGGCCTTACCGGACCATATGCATATAGCTCATGCTGGGACTACTTTTTTTAATGTTTCCAGCCATTGAGTGTCGCGCTTCATTGGGTAAATATTAATGGCACGTTGCATAATGTTCATATTAATATAATCAACATTTAAGACTAGTCATCCACGTTTTCATCATTTTAATGTCTATTTTTAGTTGTTGATTATATTATTCTGAGCAAGTTGCAATCCAGTAAAACTTGTGATATAGAATTGTATTTGATGTGCAAACTTGTTTGCTTTCTGACGCTCATTATTTTAAAGCAAGCTCTGCTGTATACGAGGAATAATTGTGAAGCGTTTTTGTATAACATTAATCATGATCTTCCAATTTGCCAAATAAGGCAGAGCGCATCAGTTACAGCACTACCAAAGAATCAGTTTATATATTGAATCAAACTCTGTGATCAAATTACCTGCCACGTGTTATTTTTGCTAATGTTTAATTTTTATATTGTATCATTTGTAAGATCGTACTTGTATTATTATTTTTGGACACTGCGTATTTTAGCGTTTTAATAGGGAATTTGTTCATTTTTTTCATAAATCTTTTTATTTCAAAATTTTAAGATTAAACTTATTCTTCATTAACTTTTCTCAGTTGCAAGAGCAAAATTACCATTCAAGTTACTGGATGATGGAGAGAATTGTATGCAGTTTTTATCAGTGTCGTAATATTTCAGAAAGGTTTGGTAACGAATAAATTGCATTATTTATAAGCAATATTGGACGTTCAGGAAACCTTATTTCAGTACAAATGAATTTGATCAAAACTTTTGAAACTCTATTGGGGAATAATTTTGTAAATTTAATTACAAACTATGGCAAAAAATTAAAATCAAAGCAAATATTTGGTGATGTTTACATAAAAATAGTTTATCTGCAAAAGCCACTAAATTTTAATTTTAGAAATGTACAGCAGCATGTGGTGTTATTTTTGTGAACTACATCTGTATGGATACTGGATGTGTAGTAACTAACCATTATTCTGATGGGCATATTTTTTCCCTTTTTTAGCAAATTTTGGCACCCCACCATGATTTT
Organism: Rossiulus vilnensis; assembly: GCA_034700785.1. Taxonomy (NCBI): domain Eukaryota; kingdom Metazoa; phylum Arthropoda; class Diplopoda; order Julida; family Julidae; genus Rossiulus; species Rossiulus vilnensis. The sequence continues at coordinate 13,035 of JAQIXS010004869.1, forward strand.
TAACTGGTTAGTGAATAAGATGAAAAGAAACTGAAATTTAGAATATTACATAATCGAGTTAAACATGACATATCTATGAATGTTGAAAAAATCAGAAAACTGGTTTCAGAAGATTGCGTTTTTTTTTTTTGAAGTTTATTATTTTTTCTTAATAAATGGGTCATTTTCAAATGATGAAAAACTATGCAGACCCTAGTATTTTTCATACTGGTATCACGCCAACCATGTGTAACTGACAACGGTTTGTTTCTTAAACATGTTCTCGTTTGCATGTAAATGTCGTTGCAGGGTTTAATCCCATGCACCATCCCTTAGTTTATGGTTGACCCAAAAGGATACCCACATTTGTTTCAAATACTTGTTATATTCACAAAATCTATTTTTTCCAGAGTAGACATTTTTTTGTTATTTGAAAACGTCCCAGTTCTTTATAAAAAAAATGCAAATAAACTTGAAAAAAACCGTAATGCAACCTCCTGAAACCGGTCTTACCCGCAATGCAACATACGATTGTTTCCAACATTTTTTGTTTTAAAAATTAATTATATTTTTAATAACTAAACCGGACGTTTTCGAATGCTAAAAATTTAATGCATATGCTAGTGGATAACCAATTGTACACGGAGAAAAATAAATTAAGCAATTATAACAAGTATTTTAATAAAAATCTTGGTAATAAGATTTTTGCATAGTGAGCATCCTTTTGTTGTACGTTTATTTGTGGATGTCGTCCTCAACGAGATGGAGTTGAATTTCCCGCCATTTTCGAGGCGATGGGTTATTGCATTCTGGGTGCGCATGGAAGATGGGAAAACAAAAGACTAGCTCAGTTCTTCTTCATGTTCGAAATGAAAAATTGATTCTCTGCATTCTAGGAAAACGAAATGTATCAATCCCCAAGGTAGTGTCGTGAATCTCAACTTA
>JAQIXS010004870.1:0-13957 GCA_034700785.1 Rossiulus vilnensis
CGGGACTTGATTAAAAGTTCGAGTTAGCGTATTATTCTATTTATAGGAAGTCGAGTTATCGAGCTTTCACTGTATTTATGTAAATGCAGTCAAAAAATAAAAATGCAATGTCAAATGTTCAGTGCTGAGTCGCTCTTCCCGGTTTCATTATTAAATGCGCAATTTGAAGTTCCCTTTAGCAAAATTTCATTTTGAACTTAATGTGTTAAAAGCAGGCACATAAATATTAGAATACTTTTCTTTTATCAAACAAATACTTTCTGCACATTTCGGTTAGTAATGAATTGAGGTGTTTCCATAATATCATATAAGACATTTGTCAATTGCCCTGAATTTGTTTAAATATACTTTGCAATGACAACCTATATAATTTCTCGTTGAGCCTTATATCACAATCTATTATACAGTATGTAAGAATTGGATTATCTCTCCATACCAAACATAATGTGCAATTCATTTTTCATGTTATTATTTGTGTAACCTTTTAACACTGTACAGTCTGTTTTGAGTTCATCCATTATGTGTGTAAATATAACTTGTAATAATAAATACATTTCCTGTAGAGTGCATTTAAATTTGACAGTTAACTATGCATTACGCCTAAAACTGATATAAAGGGTGACGCCTTCAAACTGACATTTGTAAATACAATGAAAGCCAAGCAAACGATAAAAACCGACGTCAAAGTTATTTCAGAGTGAAGGTCATTTTTTCAATAGCAACTCCTAATTTTTCTTACAGATTACCAATCTTTGCAAAAACTAAGAAACATTTGTTTGAAACATTTTTTTGATTCACCCACCATTTCCGAAGATACATGTGTGTAGCAAATGTTGCATTAAGAAAGACCATTAAGGATAGTCGACTAGATAATGAGATAGTTTTTCATTAGCTTTGAAAAACAATGTTCAAGATCAATTTCAATCGTATTGTTGGATTATTTCATATTGACATCCTATTCAACGCTTTGGCAACGCTAGAATCTACATTCCGCGAAACACCCTGTATATGTAAACATTCATTCCCTCATATAAACACGTACATCAGTGGCGCACCCAAGGGAAGGCCCATACGGACAAAAGCAGTCCATGAATTCATACTACTGAAGATAAATAAGGTTTTTTGCTTAAATGGCCTTATTTTACTATTATTTCTAATCCAGTTTTTAAAAATTTTCGCCCACGGTGTTCATCTTAAAAATAGCAAATATTTATAAAATGTTGAGGCTAAAATCACGAATTTGAAACTTAAATTTGGAGATTTTTCGCGTACGGCGTTTCTGTCGGTCAGGAAATTTCTCAAATGTTTTGTATTACATAGCAGGCTAAAATCTCGTATTCGTAACTCAATTTCTCAAAAAAAAAAAAGCGTTTCTATTAATAATGGCAAATATTTAAAAAATGTTGAGGCTAGGTTAGGCAGGTTTCGCGGAAACCGACTTTTGTGCGATTTCTGATCACTTATCAGTCTCGGGAAATTTGAATGACAAATTACAACTTGCACATTAGTATAACTTGCGTTCTATGATTTTGCAGGCTATGAATGTTAGGGAAACAGGACGACCATAAGCCGGATTCTACTCTGAACCAGACTTTTAAAAAATTGTACCAATGCAAGCATCCTTACAATAAGTGATGCCACGTTACATTTTACATTTTGTTGAATTTACCTGCGGAAAATAAATGAAAGAAAATTAAACTTCACTTACAAATGAAACGTTATACATGCGTTATCGTATCTTTACAGCCGGTGACAGGTGGTGAATTCCCTGGAGGCTGGATGGTGCCTTTTAATTTGACATTTAATTTAATTGACATAAATCGATAGATTAGCTCGACGAAGAGTTTTGCATTAACCTAAAAATCGATAGATTAACTTGTCGAATAGTTTCTACGTTCGAAAGACTGCGTTAATTTGGCAACCAATTAACTAAATGCAAGAGTGGTTCTGCCACCGCTGCAAAAATGACCAACTTGTCAGTAAAACTGAAAAGCAAATATTTAATAGACCATCCTGGATGTATGAGAAATAAATGTGCATGCTAATTTGCCATTTATTTGAAGCGGACGACCGATGATAAATGCTTACAGTGAATGTTAATGGGATCAAGAAATCAATTAGATTCTAATCGATTACTTGGCACATTTTCAATCAGGTGACATGAGAACTTATTGCGACCATTTCGGTTAACTGTCGAACATAAACTGCCACAGGAAGTGCATTTTCCACACTTCGTTACCATGTGCTCACTTTTTCGAAAATCACCAGCGTCCCCAGAGCGCTTTCTGGAATGCTGTGATGTGCTTCTCAATATTCTTAACCTCTTTGGAATCACAGTGGACCTGAGAAATAATTCACCTGAAAAAAAAGTCGCTAGGTTCTGTCGTGGCATTCTGATGATCATATGTCTCTTTTACCAGAGTCAATTAGTCTACTACATGGTAGCGATAATCGGCAACTTGCACAACAACAATTTCAAGTTCGATTTTGATATTGCCTTCTTTAACCAACCGTTAATTGCTCTGCTTATCATCATCACATTCCCCTCAAAGAGAAAGGCCTTGAACATGGCACTCCGTAACACCATTTCTTTACTCCATGTCATCACTATTCGCTGCAGTTCCACTGGTGAAACTTATGGTGCAATTCGTCAGTTTTCAAGGAACCTCTGCGCATTATTAATTATTTCGTCAATTGCTTATTTGGCCATGATCGTCTTCACGGGGCTTACACTCTCTAGCGACGCATTTGTTCAAAGATTTCAGCATTACTACTTTGGGATCCAACTAGACGACGTAGTAGCCATTAAGACGTTGTTCTTCGTGGTTGAAATAGGATATGGCTTTCCAGTTGCCATTATTTATGCCTACGCATCACTGATTATACTTTGGTGCTACATTGTCTTCAAGACATATCAACAAATTCAAATTGAGGCAAATCAAGGTGTCAAGCACTTGAGTGATGTTTCCAGGATCATGGAATTGCACCAAACTGTGGCTGATCAGCTTGCAATTGTCAACAGGCTGTTTTCTCCTATCATTCTGCTGTTAATTTTTACCTACATAGTGCAGTTTGTGACGGGAATTGACGGTTTGATTAAGAGCGCAAGTTTGATGGGTCATCAACCAGAATGGTTTGCAGAGTTGATTATGTATTTGATCATCCCCGGCACGTCGCTAGTGTATTTCCTTGTTCTTACAATCACAGCTTCAAAAGTTTACGATGAGGTAGATATGACTATTTCTATTTGCAATAAAGTCCAGTACTGGATGATAATTCAAGTGTAGATATGTATGATATGGATAAATCATAAGTGCCCTTCATGAATTATTAAAACAATGCACACAACACCGCTGTTTATCTTAATATTGCATTTAGCGAATAGAATTCTTTTCATAAGAACAAAAATAAAATATTAGCTTATGCAAGTTCTTTAAAAATGTATAAAAGCGCTTATGTACAACCTTACACTCATGCAATTTACACTTTGACCTCCTTTTTACTGCTCTTATAGCATTTTGAAAATGTATGCATGCATTAAAAGTAAAAGGTATTTAAATATGCTATATAATATTACAGGAAATTAAGAGTTACCTAGTTTTCATTCATTGCTTGTTTACAAATGTGTTCAAGTTGTGTTTCAATTTTTTGATATGAGGCTAATTACATATAGGTAACTAAAATATTTTAATTTTCTAGGCTCCAGAAACCCTAACAGTGTTTTTAAAAATGTGCCTGAAACACTCAGCAATGTATCATGACGGCTCTTTAGAAGTGATCAAGGTATGAATTGTTGCTATTCTTCAGTGCTTGTAGTTTTAAATACATTTTTTTTTTAAATGTAGATCTCAGTTATGCCAAATGTTATATTTAGTATATAGTATTAAATACCCTAAAAATACATGCAAGCCTATTTTCTTATAAAAGAAAACATTTATAGAAAATTAATAACACAAATTAGGCCATTTTCGAAAACAATAATGCATAATTTTCCAACGACAATCTACATCAATTGCAGTAACGACTGACCTCACAATAAGCCTGCTAAATGCTGTAATTTTTCGTAGACTTCTCATTTGACAACATTGTTTGTTGCCGAACGGCTGACAAAACCAGTGGGTATCACAGCGTCCGGTTTATTCGTAATAAATTATAATTTATTGGCTATGGTGAGTTTGTAAATAGTTTTGCAAGCATGCATCGCGATAAGTACATAATTGTACATAATTCTAAATTCTGCTTTTAATTTCAGGTAATTAGCACGACTGTTACTTACATTACACTGATACCTAAAGCTTGAAATTACACTGCCGCATAAAAACTACAGCAGCTTCACTATTGATGTTCAATTCAATGCTACTTCGCATCTAATACTGAGTTACTTAGTATGCAATATGTGCTTTGTAACATGAAAATGAAATCTATATACCCAATTTTTTATTTTAGTATTACCATATCTTGATTATTATTATTATTATCTTAATAAAAACTTATGAAGCTATTCATGAAAGTTCGTATATGTGCAGACATTTTCAGATCTAATAAAGAAGACACCAAAACACAGCCGAGTAAGATTATATTTAAACAGTTGTTTTTATGTAGTTATGTTAAAAAGAGATTTGAAAATCTGAGCATTGGACACTCTAAAGCATGTTATGAGACGTGAACCTTATACCATATTGTAAAAATTTGCTAATAAAAGAAAATGCCAGCTTTCATAGAGCCTTGGTGATTTTGAATATCTGGTGATTTCGAAAAATATGTGGAATCAAGTCATTTGTTACAATAAATCATAAGAAGAAACAAACGGATTTAAAAAATAATACATGTAAATAGCACTTTCAATAAATTTAAATAACACTTGAACTAAAAGGTAGGAACCCAGCCCTCGAAAGGGCACCTTAATGTTGGCCTTTACTGGGGTTCCTTACCAATGTAAACATAAGGGAAAAACATCTCGATTTTGTTAAGAGTTATAGTTGTTAAGGGTAGGAAAGTTGGAGGGATTTTTTAAAGAAAATTTAAGGGAAGTGCCAGCCGATACGTAATCCAAAGTAGTGGTTCATTAATGTTAGAAAACAGTGTTTTAAAATCTTCCAATTCGTTTGGGGGATATTGAACTCTGATATTTGATTAATGAATACAGGTTAGACCAGTTAGGTCTACCAGACGAACATAATGGGCATATAGAGGTTAAGTCGGGGCAAAAGGGATAAGGTTTTATAGTATAATGTTTTAAGGGCTCGTTCGTAATTGTGCCAGGAATCTCTTTAGGAAAAAAGGAATGTGCAGAGGAAAATAGTCCCAAGTAGATAAAGGGGATTGAAGCAGCTTCTTGTAGTGTCGAAATTTAGATGAATTAAGAATACGGTAGTTAATTTCAGCGTTCCTCTTATTAGTTAGATTTTCTATTAGAGATCTGGAAATAGGAGCTGGGCGTCAGGTATCGAACAAAGGTCTACATCGTCGGGAAGGAGAGTGTTTTCAGATATTAATTTTATAAATTTGCAAAGAGGATTGTATTGGTCGGGTTGAACTTTTAGCCAATACAAAAAGAGGCTTTCCGCTAAGGATGGTTGTAATGACTTTCTAGCTCTTATCCATAAATTAAAGGTATTTTTAATACGATTATATATATAGGAGTATTGTTAAATTCCTTAATTAATAAATAGCTAGGGGTTGAGTGATCAAGCATAAAAGTTATTCTTAGAAACTGATCAATGACTTTATCGAAAGGATCAGAATGGTTATAAGAGCAGGCTGGAGCACCTTAAGTAATGCTATGTATTAATAACGTGTTTATGAGCTTTAGATGGGTTGGAATATTGTTCAATTTTTGGCGAATAAATAAATTATATATAATGTTCGTTTTTAAATTAATTTTCGATTTCAAAGTATCTAGATGTTTATGAAAGGAGCCATTACACTGGAATGTAATACCCAAATACTTCCAGCTTCTAACTACCTCGATCTCTGATCCTGCCCAAAAAAATTATTTTAAAAAACCTTCTAGCGCCTCTGGCAAATATTGTAATTTTGGATTTATCTAGGTTGAGTTTTAATAGATTAATTTTTATATTTTTCGTACAAAGCTTTTAAATTGTTGACAAGCCCCTTCTCGTTTTGGCCAAGAGGATGACATCATCGGCAAAGAGAAGACAAGTACTTTTTTTGTTAAGAATTTCTACACTTTTTTTGTAATGAAAGAAAATTGGGAAGGTCGCTTAGGGATAAGATAAACAGGAGGGGACTAAGAGGATCACTGTAGGACGCCGGAAGTGAGTTGAAGTAATAGAAAATTCCACCTGTTTAAAAAAACCCAATACGAATATAAATTGTTTGTATAATCATTGTGCCCAGTTTTGACTAAGCTTTGTATAATGCTAAAAACCGTTGACCGTTAACGACGACTTTCAAAACGTTCAAAATATTACATGTGGCAAACATTTTACCGCTACCAAAATGATAAACCCGTTAATAAAAATGACATGCAAATATTTAATGTGCATGGTAATTTGCAATTGCTTTCAACTGGATGACAGCTGACAAATGCTCACAGCGAATGTTTATGGAATCAAGAAATCAATGAGATACTCGTTTATTACCGGATCATATTCGGTTAGTGAAGTGAGAACAAATTGCGACCATTTCTGTAAACTGTTGAATGCACACTACTTCTGGAAGTGCATTCCCGTACACATTTCTGCTTCACTAAGTTTTCGCAGTTTGCTGACAATGAGTTCACACACTCCCAAATCACTCGCATTTCCAGAACGTTTTTTGGAATGCTGTGATCCGCTTGTCATTTGTCTCAACTTCCTAGGAATCACAGTGGACTTTCGAAATAATCCTTCTGAGAAAAGAGTTGCTAGACTCTGCCGTGGCATTCTAATGATTATTTGCATCTACTACCAGAGTCAAATCATGCACTATGCTATCACGATGATCCGCAACCTAAGCCAAAACAATTACAAATTTGATTTCGAATTCGCCTTCTACAACCAACAATTGATCGCTCTGTTTATCATCATTACATTCTCCTCAAAACGAAATGCTCTGAACAGGGAGCTCAGTAACACCCTTTCTTTACTCCATGGCATCGCGGATAGGTGTGGTACAACCAATGAAATTTATAGAGCAATTCGTCAGTTTTCACGTAGCTTGTTGGTGCTATTAATTGTTTCCACGATCGCCTATGTGGCCCAAGTGATCGTCCTGGGTATCGTAGTCCCTAGCAACACTGTTGCTCATAGAATCGAAAGTTATACTTTTGGGCTCCAGCTGGACGACCCATGTTTAATCAGGACTTTCCACATAGTGGATGAAATGTCATACGCCTTTCCACTGGCCGTCATTTACGCCTACACTTCACTGATTATTCTTTGGTGTTACCTTGTCTTCAAGACATATCAGCAAATTAAAATGGAGGCCCAACAGAGTGTCAAGCACCTGGGTGATGTTTCCAGGATCCTAAAATTGCACCAGACTGTGGCTGATCAGCTTGGGATTGTCAACAAGCTGTTTTCCCCGATCATTTTGCTGCTAATCGTCACGCAAACACTACACTTCGTGACTGGCATTGACGGTTTGATTAAAAGTACAAGTTCGATGGGGCAAGATCAACAGTGGTTGTTAACGTTTGGAATGTTTTCCGTCATCACCTGTGCGTCGCTAGCGTACTTCCTTGCTGTGACAATTACAGCCTCCAAAGTTTACGATGAGGTAGGTGCACTGTATAATAAATTAACTTTCAAAAAGTTCTAGAGTTGAAGTATATGGTCAGAAAAAATATTATGCTACAAAAGCTCATTTGAGAATTTCATTTTTTATAGAAAATTACACGATGTATTTGACCATATTTTTTTAAAATGCGGGTCGATTAACATATTCTTTTAACATGTAGTACAGTAAAGTCAATTCTTAGATTTTAACTCCAAATAAGTTAGCTACGTGCCCGTTTGAGAGGTGTTTAAGTGGACATACAGTTTAACAGATCTGATAGAACCGACACAAGTACATTCAATGTCGATTTTACAATATTGCAACTTAAATTCCATTTATGTTAAAAGTACAATTTTAACATACGTTTTTCCAATTTTAGCTCATATATTTGTATTTATAAAAAATTAAACAAGATCGCAACATGCCGACGTAGATTTTAAAAACTATAATATACATGTGCAATTTACAACAAGAGGCGTTTGTATACTAGCTTCTAGGAGTGCAGTTTAACGTATGAGGAAACCTTTTAAATGCGCCTTTTATATTTTGTTAATAAATTCTGCATGACTTAATTTTTACTACATAAGGCATTAAATGACACCAATATAAATGTGTTAGGTTCTGAGAAAGCAATTAACAAATGTAAGAATAACTGAATTCCGATTGACCATTCAATAAACTACATTAAATTAGACAATTAATTACGTAAAAACGTAACAGATTGCTTTTGCTTTAAATAGTTTTAATCAATGACGCTCAGATACATGCATATAAAACGTGGATGTATTGTTTTTTAAATTGATAATCTTTTGTTGTAGAGGCTGCATTGTACTGTTTTATCATACATTTTAATTACGTAAATTTAATAAAATATTTTACCATATTATTTTACGTAAGCATTTTAATATCAAACATTTATCACAAATTAGAATTTTTTATACAATGGATATTTATAATAAATGCAAAAAAACATTTTTGATGAATTTGTGACATTTGCTTTCATGCATGATTTTATTTATGAATACAAATCTGGATAATTATAGCTAAAAATACTTTTACGATGATTTTAATATTTTATCTTTAAAGGCTACAGAAACCTTGCCAGTTTTTCTCAATATTTTCCTGGATCACCCAGAAATTTATCATAACGGCACTTTAGAAGTAATCAAGGTAAAAAAATGCGGCTATTACATGCATATAATTTTAAATTATAATGTCATTGCATTTCACATCTATAAAAGCTAAATAAATGTTATTTTCCATAGAATTCTCATTTGACGACATTTTTTGCTGCTGAACGGCTGACGAAACCAGTGGGTGTCACAGCATCCGGTTTATTCACAATCAATTATAATTTATTGGCTGTGGTGAGTTCAAAATTGATTCACAAACAAATCTCTATGAAAGTACATTAAATGGAATTCTGCATTAAATTTCAGGTGATTAGCACAACAATCACCTATATTACACTGATATCTAAGGCATGAAATCATACTGCCCCCTTCAAACCAAATCAGCTTTAATGTCACCGTTATCTCATTGTAAGCTCTATAAAATTGCATTGTTATTTGGAATACTCAGGAATATTCAATCTAGATGGTAGACAGTAGACTACAGCAGAGCATGATTGGATTTCAACCAAAATCAGGGGTAATTGATGTTCGTTGATTCCAATAGTTTTGTTTAGTCCTACCGCTTACTTGATGAATCGCGATTTTGTTTTTACAGTTCTACAGTTCCACAGAATTACTTTTTATTTTATTTTTGAATTCTGCAAAACGTTCGGCAAATATGCTTCTGTAGACGTTGGTCTGATACATAGGAAATTTTTCCATGGTCTGAACACAAACGTTTGAAAGTGCCAGTATAAATTGAAATGAAAGTAGTTGTTTACATTTAAAAGCAATTCAAATTCTTATCTTCACTTAAATGCGTTATTTCTTAACAAATGATAATAGGATAACATTTAAGCAGCAAAATAGCAATTATCAACTTATTAAATTTTGCAATTTTACATGGAAATGAGATTATATTACCGATATCAGTCATTTTTAAATTAAAACAATAACATTGCAATGCCAGACTTTAGTGCATAAAGTGCATGCATTAAAAACAAGTGTAATTTGAAAGCGACATTTTCCCATTTAAGTATGATTTAAATTATATTTTAATTGCTGCATTATTATATATTGTTATGATAAGCTATGTTAATCATTCAAATTCAAAAAATTGAAATATGGTGTTATTCAGCCAATACTTTAGTTTATGTATCGCTTTCATTTCCTTTAACAAAGAACTTTGATTTACTTTGATCTTCAATTTGGTGGTTGACCACAGAGTTTTGTAACATTGTGATAAGCATTATTCTGCAATTAAAAATAATTCTTACTAAAATTGTTACCGGCATTAAATATATTTATGTAAAGAAATTCTTCAGGTTTATAGACATTTAATAACAAAGTCAAGAGTCAAGAAAAAACTGTTCACAAACATGCCAGCGAACAAGACATATTGGTCTGAAATTAACCAAGCATAAGTAAAATGCAAAAAGTCGTGAATTAGTCCAATTTAAGTTTGAGAAAAAAGTCGGATTTTTTTTAAAAGTACACATAAGCATGTCGTCAGCCATCCAGCCAAACAAAAACATATCAGAGGCTGATGACTTATCACCAAAATGTTTTAAGATGTCCTGTAACATGCAGTAATGCTCAAACACGAGCTACTGCTCGTGCTTGAGCTCGTGCTCGAGCTTTACTCATGTTCGACAGTTGGCAATACAAATAATTTAAAGTAATTGCTGTAGAAACAAAACATCTCCATCATCATCCAACATGGTTGCGACAAAATTCGGAAAATGATCTGCTTGAAAGATTAGCATTTGCAGCCAATTAACTAAATGCTAGAGCGCATCTGCCAACACCACCAAAATGAAAAAAACCTCATTAACACAAATGAAATGCAAATATGTAATGAGCCATCATGCCAGTGTCAAAAAATGCCTTATAATTCGCGATGTATCAAACAAATTGAAAACAAATGGGTTAGGTCGAAAAAGATCTTTTTGGCATTATTTCGGTAAACTGTTGTAAACAAACTACATCTCACCTAGAAATTCTGCTGTATTACAATGTGCTCACGTTTTCGCAAATCACCAGCGTATCCTGAAAGTTTTCTGGAACGCTATGATCCACTTGTCCTTAGTCTTAACTTCCTAGGAATCACGTTGAATTTGACAAAAAATGCTTCTGAAAAAAGTGTCGCAAGGCTCTGCCGTGGAATTCAGATAGCTATCTGCCTTTTCTACCAGAGTCAAATCGTCTACTACACTGTCACGATGATCTGCAACTTGAGCAAAAACAACTACAAGTTCGATTTTGAGATCATCTTCTTCAACCAACACTTGATCGCCCTGCTAATCGTCATCACCTTCCCCACAAGCAGAAAGGCTTTGAACAAAGAACTCAGTAACACCCTATCTTTACTCTATGGCATTTCCGATCACTGCTCTACCACAAATGCAATTAAAGGAGAAATTCGTACGTTTTCTTGGAATCTATGGGCGCTGTTAATTGTTTTCACAATCACCTACGTGGCCCAATTAGTCTTCTTGGTGCTGCTTGTCCCTATCGATGTTCTTGCACTAAAACTTCAACGTTACACATTCGGGGTTGAGCTGGACGATTCAACTGCCATCAAGACAGTCTACTTTTTATCTGAAATACCATACGCATTGCCACTTGCTGTTACTAATGCCTATACATCAGTGATTATTCTTTGGTGTTACATTGTCTTCAAGACATATCAACAAATTCAAATTCAGGCCCAACAAGGCCTCAAGAAATTGAGTTGCGTTTCCAAGATCCTGGAATTGCACCAGACTGTGGCTGATCAGCTTGGAATTGTCAACAAGCTGTTTTCCCCGATCATTTTTCTGTTAATTTTCACCCAGACGGTACAGTTTGTGACTGGAATCGACGGTTTGATTAAAAGCGCAAGTTCGATAGGGCATGATCAAGAGTGGTTGATAAGACTGGCGGCATACATCGTCATCACCGGTATGTCGCTGGTGTATTTCCTTGTTCTGACAATCACAGCTTCCAAGGTTTACGATGAGGTGAGTAAGATTATTTTTACTTTCAATAAAAATTGTTGTTGAAAGTACAGTATTAGAAAACAATCTTTTTGCAACAAAAAATTTAATTTGTCTAAATGCCGGTTATAACTCAATATATAACTCGCACATTACTTTTGTAATATTATACAAGAGACAAAAAACATTCTGTTTAATTAGATTATGTTATGGACACTTTAGAAGTTTATAACCAGTGTGGACTATATGCACTGTGACTATTTTGCGCTAAATTCAGAAATAAGCAATGAAATTGGCATAAACTTTCAATACGAAAAATTTAATTATTTTAGTTTTACTTGGTAATCGGGCATGTTTATGCATTAACATTCCTTTAAAAAAAATTCTCGAAAAGGAGATATTTATTTCGTGGGTTTGCACAGAGTAAAATATTTTATCTTTTCAGGCTCCAAAAACCTTAACAGTTTTTTTTAACATTTGCCTGAAACACCCGGAAATTTACCGCAACAGCTCTTTAGAAGTAAGCAAGGTATGAATGAATTTCAAATATTCAATGCATGTCATTTTAAATAATGGTATTAAAATTAAAACTGTTTTCGATAGGGCTGAAGTTATAGCGCGCATGCACGTAATTGTTTTCATTACGCGATTTATATTTGTTTTACTTTAACAAATGCAAATTATTAAAAAAAAAAAACAATATAAGGAATGTGTTCCAAAAACTGGGAAAGGTGAAATTTAAAAAAATAATAATAATGCATTGTTTTCTTGAGCCAAACTATGGTTTTGCAATTGCATTTGACATCCCTATAAACTTAATAAATATGGCAATTTTTCTCAGAATTCTCATTTGATAACATTGTTTGTTGCTGAACGGCTGACGAATCCAGTGGGTGTCACAGCGTCCGGTTTATTCACCATAAATTATAATTTACTGGCAGTGGTGAGTTTGAAAACTGTATCACAAACAGACTTCCCCTCAGTACATTATACGGAATTCTGCTTTTTAATTTCAGGTGATTAGCACAACTGTCACTTACATAACGCTGATATCTAAGGCTTGAAATAGCACTGTATTTTTAAAATTAGATCCCTGACATTCTCTGAATTTCCAGGTGCGCACGAACACCTTAGCGCCAAGTACAAATATGTTAACAATGTCAGCAAATGCATCAAGTAATGACTACTCAAAGAGTATCATCACCCCACCTAAAAAAAACCAAATGAGTACTAAGGGGAATATGGGGAAAATCGATCAAGTGTGAAAGTGATGGTATTTTTTTCAACATTTGCTTTTTTTATTTGTTTTTTGCGACTATAGATAGATCCTCAATCATCTAATGCATGTATTAATTTGGTATAGTTTTCATAAATAATAAATGATTAGCTGTGCTCACAATTTTCAGCTTAAGTGGTTAATTTTCTTCATACACTTTCACCTATATCTGTATATTGTATATCGACATATCCATATTATGTAGTGGGATATTTATATCCTGACTTATTTCCATAATTTGTGCGGATTGAATTAAGCTCTTATCGCAGTACGTGGTTAATTTATTGTGTGTGCCATAATAATTCATTCTTAGTGTGTGCATTCTTTTTGGGGACAAGCCCCTCTACATTCTCAGTGATTGTGAACAAGTCCTTCACTAATGATCGGTCGGTCACAATCTCGGGCAAATTTTCGGCCGCCCCCACAAAGCAGTTTAGGGGGGTTGCGAATTGGTATTTATTTAGATAGAACAAGAAGTTTGCAAGTGTGTTAATAATTATACTTCCAGTACACATGTCCCTCACATTGGATCTTTGTTCAATAGTTCTAAACAGAATTCAGCCAGAAATCGATTTTAGCATTAGTATGCATGTATTTCCCAAGTTTCATTTAGACTATTCTTTAAACCTGCATGGATATTGGTGCAATTTGCCAACAAGCTAAAACGTTATTTTGTAATGAATGGATTGTTCAGTTGGTTTTGAAGCTATACTGTTCGCCTAATTTCGCAACACATGGCCAAACACGACAAACAGGGCCCTGTTCCACAAAAGAGTATGGACTAATAATTACGAGTGAAATTACTTGTAGATTCCACAAATAATGAAATATTGCATTGCACAGAACAACGAGAAACAATCCTGACGAAA
>JAQIXS010004871.1:0-13955 GCA_034700785.1 Rossiulus vilnensis
GGCTGTTTTTATTTTTTTTTTTTTTTTTTTTTTTTGTGAAGAATGGGAGGGGGCTGCCGTGTTTTCGCGGAATTTCATGGAGGTGGAGGTGGAAGTGCACGAACAATTGGGCCTGACTGGGCGTCCAGTTAACGAGGGATTAAGGGATACCGAAATTTGGCAGAAGGCCAAGCGCGACGAATGGTCGGTCACCCTCAAGTGTCCCAGGGGTCGCTCATGCAGTACGGAACTGACCATCTCCCCCGAGTTGACCACGAGGGCTGGAACCTTAACCCTTTCCGAGTCTGAATCGAGGTGTGACGACACTCATCCCACAAACGAGGCCGACGGAGAGAGGGAATTTCAGGGAAAGGAAGTAAAGATCGAGGTGCACTGACGTCACTAAACAACGCTACTGACGTCATCGGCGCTCGATTAGTCGCTCCTGACTCTTGCTACAAATTGACGGGAATTGGCGACTGGCCCTTCGTCTAGTTCAGTTTTTTTTTTTGTGTGTGTCCTTTCGACTATCATCCCAACAATTTACCCTTAAATTGGCCGCGAGGGGGGAGGGGGAGATGTGCTGGACTCAAAGGGGGTGAAGGGGAGGGGGGTCCGATACCAATCAATAACGCCTCTGTAGGGGGCGCTGCTCGACTCAATTTGCGGCACAAAAAAAGGCGACCAACTGGGCGCTGCAAATGCAGGGAAGGGAGAGGCGAAAATTCAGTTTTAGGAGCAAATATTTTTCGTTTTGTTTATTCGGCTAGTAGTAGGCTTAACGCATACCGCTCAACATGGCTTCCCGAAACAATGAAAGGACGAGTGCATGGGTGCCAAGGGGAGGGTCTGGTGGAGACGGACATTGGCCAGGAGGGGGGAGGGGGGGGGGCTCGACAGAAGTAGGGCATCCCGTTAAGGTGGAGGGGGGAGGGGGGTACCGTCAGGGGAACGATAAAGGCAGGCAACAGAAAGATAGAAAGGAAAAGGTTTTGGCGAAACGAAAAGAGAGGAGGAAAAAAGCGAGGCAACAATCGCCGTCGATCCGAGAGAGAAGAGAGAGAAAGGAAGAGGAAAAGAAAATCGAGCGTTTATATTTTGATAATGCATCGCTGGCGTTACAGCTATCATAGCTCTCTCTCTCTCTCTCTTCTTGTGGGGAAAAATAAAAGCACTGGGCGACGCCATCTTGGTATTCTAATTAGGAAATTGGGAAATGGAACGACGGGCGCGTGCAGGAAGGGCAGGGAAGGATCACGGGAAATTGAACAGCCTGGCGGGTTATAATTAGGCTCATTTCGGTCAGACAATTAAACGTTCAAATTAAATTTAATAACGTTTTATTTAAGGTTCCTTCGAAAGGAAAAGCATCGTACGAAGTTCTGTGTGCGTTTGGAGTTTTGTAACTTTTGTTTCCCGAAAATAGGCCTATTCGACGTCTTTTATTGCTGTTAACTCAATTTCAAATAATTAAGCAATCAGGCCTAGTTACTGCTAATTAGTTTTAACAATTAAAAATATATACATGTATAAAAAATAAAAATAAACCCTTTAAACCTAATAAAAACAAAGAATCTGCTTAAACACATCAGAAAATTAATTTCGTTTTAAATGTTTAAGCATATGCATGCACACTGTATAATTTTTTTAAATACCAATATGTTGAACAACCAATCGATTGAGGATTATACGGAAATTAATTCTTAATTTTACTGATGAAAATGTACGAGATTGAATAGTTTAAAAAAGTCCAAATTTGTAAATATTACAATGAAAACATCCACCATAAAATCTTTGTTCGTCCATAGATGGCATTGCATCCGCCCAGTATGGGCTGTTAATAGCGCGCCATCTGTGAGCATCAGTCAGAATCTCCAAGAAATAGTTGGTAATCTGCCGAAGTGTTTACTTGCAACTCATTTAGTTTGTAGTAGGCTTTCAGATTAAAAATGCATAAATAGCCTAGTCGCTGAAATGCAGAACCTCAATGTCTCAATTGCTGGAAAATAGGCCTAGCTGTAATAAAATTTAACAGGCTGTGGTACAGGCCATTAATGTCCTTCAAAGTATTTGTTAACTCCACAGTGTACAATGTATTGAATTCTCTACAACCGACAAGATATGGGGCTCTAAATAATAAATTTGGCCTTATCAATGTGAATAAATTGATTCCAAAGTTAATTAGCGTAATACAATTTCGAGATTGAACACAAGCTAGCTTAAATTTAGAAGCCCCGATATTTATTAATAAGTAATGTATCAATGTTTTGCCAAATAACCAACTGGACTTCATTTGCAAATAACAGGATTGCTAGCAATATTGGACGAGCACATTTTTATTTTTGCCATACGAGCTAACAAACCTTGTAAGATTAAATTCCACAAAAATGCATCATATTAGGTTTCACGCAGGTAGAAACTCCTTATCAAAGGTTTTTTTCTATTCCGATCATCGTTCATCAAATTCTAGGTCAGCAACGTGCAACCTTCATGGCCAGTTGTGCCGTGTTTTTTTTAGACATACATGTATTTGAAAATCAGATTTTAACGTTGATTTTCAGTTTTATTTTTCATTCATTAAAAGGTAATCAACGTATCCTACATATTATATAAAAAAACTTAATTAAAACGACTAGTGTAGAGTCTTGAACATAGGATAATTTATTGGTTTGTTGCAATATCCTATTAACGGGACTCCCTGGAATGTTATTGATAATATCTTGATAATAACCTGTAGGACTTCATCTCGTGCACCAAAGTCCACTCTAAATTTATATAAAAATAATTACAGGTAGTGCAGTTTTCCTGTTTACTAAGGTCTGAGAAAACTGCAATGAAACAAATTCAATTTTGAAGGTTTAAATTTGCTGAAAATATGGCAAGAATAGTGGCATAACCCAAAAAATCCAGTTTCTTACAATAACGAATCAAAATGAATTTTAACGAGTGAATCAATGCGATGTAACCAGTTTAACTCTGTACCCTACTCTCAGCTGACAATTCCTGTGTGGTAGGGGGATGAAATCAATATATTAAATTAAACTAATTTAATAAAATACAACAGATTTCAGATTCATTTAACAGGAAAATGTCAACAGCAGTTTGGCTGTTCATTGCACGCAGGACCTGTTGACATCTGCATTTCATGTCTGCTAAACTATTGCTTTACGAGGAATAATGTCCTAATGTTTCGTTTTGTTTTTTCAGGGGAACAAGCCCACCAAGAATGGTACGATTACCAAGGAGGATGGGAACGGTCCAGACCTGGCAGCTATCGACCCGTTCGCCGATGAAGACGACAACGAAAATGAAAAGATGAAGGCGATGGCCCAGAAATTTGAAGAGAAATATGTACGTTCTCAGTCGCGTTCCCTTTATCCCGTTTCTTGTACCTGAACTCATTCATTGATAACTGTCGATTTCAGGCCCCGAAACCGGCAAAGAAACCCTGGCGAAACAAGGTTGGACGCATGGAGGATTATATTGATCTCGGAATGGGTTACGACGAGACAGACCCCTTCATCGACAACACGGATGCAGTGAGTACATGGCTAGATTGTTCACCTAGATTGTTCCGTCGTGTCCAACCGGACAGTGACGCATCATTTTTTCTTCTCTGATCTCTTTTAAGTATGACGAATTGGTTCCTTCGACGTTAACCACGCAGTTTGGAGGATTCTACATAAACTCAGGGAAGCTGGATTTCAAGGAAGTACAATCGGAATCTTCTTCGGAGGACGACGTAATTCAAGACCCTAGCAAAAAGAGAAAGGTAAAAACGAGAGTTCGCGCGACGTTCTGAGGGTAACTATTTTAACTGGGAGGACTTGTGTGGAATGAGCCTTGCTGATATTTATTTCTAATTTGAAGTTATATCCGTGTTATTGTCATAATATACACGTGCGAGAGGCGTAATCTTGCTATGGAATCACCCATGCTGCCTTGCTTTATATTTTTACAAAGATGTTTTTTTCTGAGGAACATTTCTCAGGGTTCGTGCGCAGGTGGAAAGTCAGGAAAGAAAAATGATCGGGGGCAGTGAAGGAAAATCCCGTTTTCACTCGTAAATAAGGGAAAGTCAGGGCAATCCCTTTTGAATATGCACTGACTTTTGAGAAGCACTTCGAATGGAAGGTGCTCAAAGTACTAAGGAATTGTTTATAAATATTAATATTTTTGTTTATTTTACTGATAAAAATGCAATTACCCTCAAATTATCAGAGCTCTGATATACGATAAATATTCCCACGATGTTTTTGCTGTAGAATTGGTTTTCAGATAGTCGGAGAAATTTACTTGGGTTGGACAACGAGAGTGGGAGAAGAGATTTTGTAGATCTGAGCTTGAACCCTTACCATGTTCTCATTCGTTTGTTGCAGAGGAGACGTTTAATGGAAATGGAAAAGGATAAAATAAGGCGCAAGAAAAAATTCGTAAAAGACGGGCGCGACGGCGACCTCGCGCCCAAAAAGCGTGGGCGGAAGCCGCTGGAGAGAATGGACGGGTGAGTTTTCGGCCTTAACTCGAACGAGCCACGTGTTGCTGAATCGTCATTGCTGGTGATACATTTTCAGTTCCTTAATTCAACATAGGAAAAAACAACCGACCGTCGCGGTGCTCTTGCAGCATCACAAGGCGCAGCAGCGACAACAATCACCTCAACCAGCTTCACCCGCTCAGCAGCAGCCTCAGCCGCAGATTCAGGCAACGATTGCAGCTGAATTGGCCCTCGTCGCTGGACTCAGTAAGTTCGGCTCGAGTTTCCAGATTCTGGGATCTCCTCGGCGCGCTGCCGACTTTTTTTTTATAGCAAATTGCGAGAGAGCCTGTAAAGCAATTGAATCTTAGAAAACCTAACGTTTTTTTCAACCTCCCATTGCATTAGTTGGAACTGGTGAATTAGTACAAAGACCCGATGGGTCCATTAACGACATCATCGAGTCGGTGGTGGGAGCGGTGCGTGAGAAGGAGCTGAATTGCGCCGAACTTCCACAAAACTCCTACTCCAACAGCAGCAGCAGCGAGAGCGATGATGCTTCGTTCGTACCGCAGACTGGCGGATGTCCGAAATTGCCGGAGGGCTTAACGGACGAAATGGACGAAGCGATCAAGCACATTAAGGTTGCCGCTCTCAAATCGGCCGAAGGAAAATGCAAGTTCTTCTCGCACGAAGTTAACAACATTCTGTTGAAGTGAGTGGTTTTTCTCTAGCTCGCGACGTGTGGATAAAGTGGCAACATTTCTCAGTAGAATAGTTCATTGACGATTGCCATTTTTCAATAGCATCGAGCTGATGTCCAGGGACTTGTCGTGCAGTCAGAGGTCTACTGTTTACGGCCATCTCGCTTCGCACCTTCCCTGCACCAAAGAAACGCTGCTGAAACGGGCGAAGAAATTAAGGATCGAGCAAGAAGACGGAAAGCTAAGGGAACCCATGAAGAAATTGAAACAAGGTTGTTGTTTTTTAATGCGCATTATTTTTTAAGGCAGGCATCGCTGACATCCTATATTTGTGAAATATTTTACTCATTTTGAGATGTCATTATTTACGTTTTCTTAGATTTGATGAATTGTAGGCATCATTTCTTAGTTTCTTTGATTGGTAATATTTCTAAGCAAATTTTGTGCAGAAATTTAATTCAAAATATTTGGTTGATAATCACGGTTTCAAAAAACGCATATTCCTCAGTACATTTCTTTAGTGAATTGTGTGGCAAAATCCATAATTTATAATTGAATTTTCCGAAATTGTTTCCCTACGGCGTTCATATAGTTAATGATATCCAAATTTGTACAGAAGGTGTTCCAATACATGATCTTCCTCGGCCATTTCTTAGAAAAAATATATGCCAAAATGCATAATTTGCGACATTTTTTTCTGAAAAAGTTTGTGAATTTTGATTTTAATTTTTAAAATGTTAAAAAAAATCACCGCAGCAATGAACGAAATTTAAAAAGAATAAGATAATTTATCCTATATTTTTTTCTTTGAAAAATGGCCTGGATATATGCTAAGGGGATTATTTCTCAGAATTTGTGCAGCTTATTTCTCACAAAACTTAGCGCACCTTAAATAATGATAGATTATGATGGGTAAAAGTTCCACACAGAATCTAAAATCCCCAAAACGTTTGAATAACTGAACATACAAGTTGATTAAGGGAGGAAAGCATGTCTAAGCAATGCCGCCAATAGGTTTACTGCAACTACGCGTCAGTATTACCACAAAGATTACTAAATGTTATTTTTTTTGTTTTTTTAGCAATTGATGAAATTATGCCTGGGTTGGAAGAAACGTATAAAGCGAGATGTTTAGTAGCAGCGGAAGGAGGGTAAGAGGCATTTTCATAGTTTGTGTTCTTGGGAACGGATGCTCTTTGCTATGTGGAGAAACTGCCTTCATAAAATTGTGTCGCCCCGAAACTAGGGTTAAAGTTGTCAAAGGTTTAAGTTCGGCAGACGAGGAAGAGAAAGGAAAAAGTCTGGATTACTTTTTCGACGAAGAAAATGATCGGTCGAGTCAAGAGGAAGAAAACTTGGTGGAGGGAGTGAAATTAATTAGGAGAAAGTTCCAGTGGAGTGACAAAATTCGGTACGAAATCCGGTTTTCATATTTCATCGTTTGCCGGAAATGCCGGCTCACATTTGTCAACGAAGTATTTTCTCTTTTGCATCGCAGGAAGTTGTTGTGTGACGTCGTGCAAATTAAAATGAAGTGCTTCGAAGTGTCGAAAATGAGAACCCAATCAGCCGAAGAGTACCTAAAATATTTTGTAGAAACCGAAGTGAAACAGTTGTGGCCTAAAGGATGGATGACTATAAGGTTTGATCACAGTAACGTGCGAAGTCACGCTATTAACTTCATTTTTTCTGCATAATTAGCAAATTTTGTGATACTTCCAAGATAGCTAAATTTCTATTTTGATTGTTTCACCTTCTGTTATGAAAGCAAGAATTCTCATAAACATTTTAACTCTTTTTCAGAAAACTGATTAAGGAGACTAGATTGGTCCACGCTCATTTAACGTAAGTTGCTATAGCATTTGGAAAATACTGAAGTGATTAACAAAATGGTTAAAAACTAACGGGTGGAGTAAAATTATAAAACCCGCATCGAAGGTCGACATTTTTTATTCCCAAACAAATGAATTTGGCACATATTAAATGAATTTTCCACCTGTGTTGAAATCATCCACCAAAGACCTTGTATTGTAAATGCTCTTAATTTATTGTCGGTATTTAAGAAGTTTGTGTAACTAAACGTAGCTCGAGTCCAGAATCACAAAGTTTCATGAATTTTGGATTATCATATTATTTTGTTTTTGAATATACATATTGTATGAAAATTATACATTTTCTAGGGGAAAACTAATGCTAGGAGGACAAATTATTAAGTGCTGGAACAAAATCATACGATTTATAGCACATTATAATGAAATAATTTTTGGTTAGTGTTTCTATGTGCCTAATATTTTTTTAAAGGGTTAATTAGTTATTTAACCCAATCTTATGTTTTTTATTTGTGTGCAAGGCTTGTTAGCTGTTTAATCTCATGAAAAATCGGTAAATATTTTTAACGGAATATCTGGTCGTATTATATCCAAAAGAAAAATAGCTATTTCTATAGTAATGAATACATTGTTATCCAGAAGTGTATAGCTACTTCCAAAAACTAAGTAAGGTAAAAGCTGTCAAGGACTTTGCATTACCACTGAACAATCCGCAGTGGCATACTTCTGCTTAATTGCCGCTGTGATGGTTCTGTTTTGGGAAATGGATATAAATCTTATAATTTGGATTATTGGAGTTTTAAAAAAGCACACATTTGTTGTATCACAAACAACTAAGGCAAGGGTATCGTATGAAATGTATAAGCAGGTATAGACGTTTGTTATCACCTTATTTAACTGGGTTTGTTAGAGAGAATGTGTAAATATAGTTAATGACGTTAAGATTTGACAAAGTGTGGCTTATGCGTGCACTTTTCCGCACACATACACACACACACACACATCACAGAAGTAAACAGGAATGGCCTTCTCCATCTGCTTTAATAAATCAAATTGACTCAATAATAGTTTAAGTAAAAAGTTAGTTTTATGAAATATTTTTAAAAAAAATAAAACTAAGGTCCTATAGTCAGATTAACACAAGAATATACTGAGCCTTAACCAATCGGAGCTATTCAGCTTATGGATCATGACTTCCCTCATAAAGACAGTCACGCCTGGTCGGCGCCAATGCCCACCGCTGGAAAATGAGTCATAGGACAGGATAGATTAATCGTGCGAGAGGCTCTTTCTGTCTATTGGTCCATTTGAATTCCCTTTATATCCTTGTATCAATCCTACTATAGTTAGGCATTCATTTTAGAGTTTATAGAATAATTTGACGTTTCTTGGTTTTAGTTACCGACCGAAACGGAACCTAATAGCGGTTAAGAAGCTCTTGCCTGCCATCAGCCTTCTGCCACTGGGCAATATCAATTTGAAAACTGCATCCGCAGACTCCTCGGCCACGCCCACCTTGGAGTCCCTGCCTCATGGCGCGGCGCTTATGAAGACCATCCAGTTATCCTGTGCAGGGCTCACGCCAGTGTCCTCGGCTGTGCATACGTCAGCCAGTGCGGTGCCATCCTCCCACCAGGGAGCAGCGGTGATCTCGTCTTCACCCTCCTGTTTGACTCTGCCTCATGTGTCGATCACGCCCGCTCCCAGAACTGCCGTTTCCACGACGTCTGCATCGCTGCGCGATCCAGAGCCCCCGTCAATCATAGTTACCCCCGTCTCAGGCAAATCTGTCTCTCACGCGGTGAATCTGAGCAGCTCCGGTGCCACCGCCACCCAGAGCTCCTCCGTGACCAGCGTGATCCAGAGCATAGCTTCCGGTTCGGCAGTTTCCTCCCACTCATTCCAACCTTCGTCCAAAGTGCCACCGCCCGTCGTTACCACCGCCGCAACTCTAGAGAGCCCCAGCAAATCGAACCGCCTCAGTTACAAGTCGCTTTTCGACACTTCGGCAGTGTCGGCCCTGGCCAGCGGCGAATGCGTGCCCAAGTTCAGCGCGGTCGGAATGTCTTCGGCCAAGGACATCCTGAGCGAGATAATAAACAAAAGCTTGGCCGGATACTCCAACTCCGACAAGCTGTCCAGCAGCTACAAGTATCAGGACAGTCCGAAGTTCACCGCGTTCCTAAGCAAGCCGTTTGGGGACCGCGGCGCAAGCAACCACGCGAAGATGCCATCGGACCCAAAGGCAGTCTTCGCTGGTGGGAGGAAGTCGCTTCTGGTGGCGCCCCCTACGACGCTGCCGGTGAAGAGCGAGCTCCAGCACGGCTCCAATCACGCCAAGCTGCATTCGGACTCGAAATCTGGTTATCCCGTTCCGAAGAAATCTCCTCAGACTTTTAAAAGCGAGTTTCATGGTGGCAGCGGTTCCGATCAGTGGAGAAACCTGCCAAAGGACTCGCAGGATAGGCTCGGTGGCGCCGCCTATGCGCAGCAGGAGGAGAGGCGGTCCAGTTCGGTGGTTTACGTGCCGCAGGATCTAAGGACGCAGTCGAGACCTTCGGTGGTGAACAGTAACGTCGGCGGAGGTTCTGCGTCGTCCCAGAAATCCCACCACAAAGACATGTACATGCCAGCAGAGTTGTTGGCCCCCAAAATGACCGCGGTTCCCTTCCACAGTCTGTACGACATCCAAGGTGCGATCGAGAGGGGACTCCAGGCGCAGCCGGTGCCCTCGCCCCTGAGCGGTCTGTCGCCGAGCGGGAACGCCAAAGTGAAATCTCGGAGCGGCTCGAGCGCCCCGCTGCCCAAGTCCAGTTATTACGGCATCGCTCCTGCTTCCGATCAGCCCCTAAACTTCAGCACGCCGCGACAATCCGTGTTGACGTCGGACAGGAACAGCGGCATCAGCCGGAACATCACTCCACCTCAGCAGCAGCAGCAGATGAACTTGAATTCGGTTGTCCAGGAGCGCCCTCGCAGTGGCTCCAGCCCCATGTCGCCATCGTCGTCCGCTGTCCGAATGGTTAACCTACCTCATCATCAGTCCAGCAAATATTCGAGGCCCAGTAACACCTCGCCACTAAACGAGATGCGATCGAGGACACCTCAGCACGATCAAGGTGATTATTTAGGGCAGATTTCATTGGGACTTCCAATACAACCAAGCAAGGTGCCTTAATGGCAGCATGTTCGCCTTGCATTCGAATCCCCGGGGTAGTACCTCAGGAACCGGCCACGACTGTTACCTTCCCAATCATCCTTCAGTTCTATTAACTGTTCCAAATTTGTAATTTCACTTATGCATACAACTTGGGTTTAGCTAATTACCCTCTCAACACAGCATTAATATACTGATTATAGGGTAACGAAAAGAACAGAAGGTTCTGTAAGTACTAAGGAATTGTTTATAAATATTAATGTTTTCGTTTAGTTTACTGATTAAAATGCAATTGCCCAGAGCTACAGAAAACTTTTTACTAATAAATATTCCCTGTGATGTTTTTGCTACAGAATTTATTTTAAAAAAGTCTGGGAAATTGTAGTGAATTTTAGCACGAACTCTGTTATTGTGCTGTAGGATAATAACTACCTCACTTAATTTCGAGCTGGCAGAAGATTCGCAGTGGATCAAGTTAATAAAGATAATCTTCACTGGAATGTTAGGTTTCTTTTAAGTCATTTTAAATGCAATAATATAAACGCATCGCAGTACACAATCTGCAATCAATATGTTTTCATTATAAAAAAAAAATGCCATTCCTGGGTACCTGCTTGAGATTTGTATTAGTAGGTTCTGCGACTTAAATGTGTAGGAACCACTACTTTAGGCAAAAATATTGGTATTTTTTCAAGACAGTGTCCAGGCATGGTAACGTACACATATGACAATTTTACTTGTCTTCACTCATCATTTTGAGTTATGGTCCTTAAAATTATATTTACATCTAAGGTCCCAATAAGTTTTTATCACTGCTTACTACATGTACATGTTTTGGATTTGAAATATTTATATCCTGACACGATGAATAAATCCACTAATTGAAAGCTTAATCAAACTTTAGTTTTCACATGTCAAAATTATATGTATATCGTTGCAGTGTATCATTGTTAAGCACGAAATTCCAGAAACTGAAAAATAAACAAAGGACATCTTTTAGTAGTAATATTTAACTTGTTCAACATTTTACCTTAAAATTGCAAGTGTTATCATGGTAGGCCGCCTGACTGATGTGATGTGATTTTGTTTGCATATTTTTGGGAAATAGCACTTGATGCTTGAAAGAATTATAAATCAGAACCAGGCTGTTAACCTATGAACTTTTTTTTGCCAGTTGGTTAACTGTTATCATTTTTTATTATTTTCGCAGTGTATTTGGAGGGAATCGCTGCTTCTTTTCAAGAGTTTCATTATAAAAAGACGCCATTTAGGAACGTCGAACCTCCGACCAGCAGTGGTAAATCAGGTGAATGCCCACTGTTAAAATGCTCCCTGTTCATGCTTTAATTTTCCTTTCTTATTAATTTCTTATATACCGTTTCCAGGTGCATTAAGTCATTCGGAAGTAAACAACCGCAGTCCTCCTGGTGGTCACGTTTCAGTAAACCACAATCTGCCAAAAGTGTCGAGCACGTATTCAGAACCTGTTCATTCCATTTCTCAGGTAAAATACAGTCCGTGAATCAAGAAATTTAAATCTAATGCAAATTTTTTGATTTTGTCTGGTGTTTACTGAAGCAATGCATTGTTTATAGATTAAATTATAATAAAATATTACTTTCTACTTGCTCTCGATTATCCTCGTTTCATTTCTTTACTGCTTTTATGGCAAATGGCTAAGCGAACTATACTAACATGGACTGAGAGGTATCAGAAGTGAAATTCTAAGCAACTACGTTGTGTGTGTGTGTGTGTGTGTGTGTAACGAAAAATGAAGATTTCCTGCATGTTACTAGATACAGTTTACATGCTGAAATCAATGTTTTAGCTGTGAATTGTAGGAAGTTAAGTCAGTATCCCTATATAAATGAAAATTTTTAACAATCATTAGTTACTGAAATATTGCTAATTGTAATTTAATTAGCATTCAGCATTCACCGACTCGGATAATTTTGCGGATCACCCTAGGACTCGTTAATGTGTTGTATTACGATAAGAATTTATCATAAATTTCACCTTATTTAGTAATATTTTGAGTGTTACTGAATATCTAGGTTGGCATTCCTGAACAACTTGGTCAAACAAGCACTGAAAACCTTTACAATTTATGAAATCGCCAATGATAAATTAGTCCAAAGCCTTCATGAAAGAAAAATCCAAATGAAGTCCAGTGTTGTTTTTGGCAGCAGTTTTTTTATACCGGTGATTTTATTCATTACCACCTGCCTAGGTGTGCCTTGATACGCAGTCAGAGTATAATCTATTAAAATTCTGAAATTAAGTTGCAGTTTGAAATTATACTGATTACATACCTTTATGGAAACCTGAATTAGAATTAACTACTGTGTTTTTGGAAAATAAGTTGCACCCCAAATTTATCAGTTTTTTTGGGGAAAATAAAACATACCTTTTTAATTTTTAAACGTTGTTACCATAATTTGCACCAGCAAAATTCAGTTCATCTTCACTGGTCTCATTATTTATAGCTCACTATACTAAGTATGGTTTTGCACTAATTTTCTTGTTTTTTAAGGTTAAAATATTTCGACAATTAAAAAGTCAGTCGTTTAAATGAACTGTAGAAAATTTACATATCTTTTTTTCTCCGACTTCCTGCATTGGGACAATGAAACCCGAATTTTAGGGCAGTTTTTCCTAAATAACAGGTGTTTTGTGTTTCGAAAAAACACGGTATGTTTTAAATAATTGGCAGTTGGTTACGTCATTAAAGAGCGAGTGATAAGCTGGAACTCGACCCGCATTTTGTGGGAGATCTTAGCAGCCGAGAACGGTTAATGTGTCCTAAAGAGAATCTGTCATCGCGAATGGCACCGATATTTTAGATTGTGGCCCTCGTTGTTATCGTTATCACGGTTTGGTAGCAAGTTTCTAACTACTTTATTGCTCTTTTGTTTTCTAGGGCTGCACAGACATCCCATTTCACCATTACCCTCGCTTTGTCCTTCCTCCCACACTACAGGGAAATAGCAGCACCCCATAATCCTTCGCGATTGATCCGAACGACAAACCCTTCATATATATATATCAAATCTGCATCTAGAAATTCGCGGATATATTCAAATCAAAAATTGTGATGAATTTCTTTCATGTATTGCCTTCACACGATTCGAATGCAAACTTGCCGCCAAATGACGCGACTTGTCGGAGCAGAGAAACTGCAATAAGTGCCAGCTTCCTCGTACTGATATCAATAACGAAAGCCTGTTTTGTAGTCCAGTTATGGTATTAACCATCGGTTATCGTTTGCCGAGTGACTTCCAGCAGATGTGATCGCAAATTCAGCGTGTTGCTCGTGAGATGCGCGTTGAAGGCCAGTCTCTTTCGATCAAAAATTAGCATCAATCCGATTTGTCCCAATATAGGATGCATTGAATGCGGTAAAAATACGTTGGTTGGTCTAAGTAAATTCAACACTAGAGGAAATTGCATTGAACAAGGTTTACTCTCCTCCTGATGTCTCCATATTCAAGGCACTTCAGTCCATGTTTCACCTGTTACGTTCTTTAAAGACAATGTTGATATTTGGCTATCATAGCGGAAGTAGTTTTGATCAAAAATCGAATGAACTTCATAATATTCTGTACAGCTACATCGCCTCAATATACACGAACAGTGTGAAACCCGATTCTAAAAATGATCAAAAGAGGCTTGTGTTTGCGCTTCGGACAACTTCCAACTTTTTCCACGGATACATACCGGCTTTTCCTCGCTTTGGTTTAGTTTCTTAGATAATTCCTTTCCATTGAAGTTTTAAAATCCGTCGCCATATCGATTTTCTTAAAATGCTA
>JAQIXS010004872.1:0-13953 GCA_034700785.1 Rossiulus vilnensis
AGTCGTCATCGTTTATTGATTTTTTGATTTCTTCCATTTTATTGGTTTGTATCGCAATTATCTTCTCTGTATACGCACGACAGTATTCGCAGGTACTTGATCTGTATATTGTCAACAAGTGTTTCTTGCAGCTCTTGTTCGGCGGAGCAATCACTGCACCTTGAGCGTTTTACTTTTGGTACGGGGCCCTGATTTTGACCGCCATCTTGGATCGAATGCTTAACCACGTTTGATCTGAAATATTTAGGGAAGAGATATCGTCACGTATTTTATCTGCTATCAACCCCTCCCGCTTTCCCCCACTTTCGTAAATATGTTAGCATGCTTTTGACTCGTTGCACTAAACTCCGATTAAGCACGACCCAAAAAAAAAAGCCCACCATGCAAAAAATTAGATATGTTTTGCTTAAAGTGCTTATTATAATTACTGAATTTATTTTTTCCCAGAACATTTTAAAATTATGAAAAATAACTCAGACCCTAGTGGACGACCAATTCTTCACGGGAAAAAATAAATTTAGCAATTATAATAAGTAGCTGGAACAAAAATGTGTAATTTGTTTGCGAGTTGCCAGGGCATCCTTTTGGGTCGGTTAATGGGACATCGACTTACTTGATTGTTAAGGTTGGCCTATCGACGCATTTGTCTATTCTGACGGAATAAGGTTTGCCGTTTATTGTGTGTATTTCACTGTACATCTCTAAATTCAAAATTATTCAAATTTAACATCATTTGCATCGTTTTCCAAGTAGCAACGAATATACATGTATACGAGACCCTAAGGGTTTATTTTGGGACTACGTAATAATTTACAGTGAGCTTAGTTTCCTCAGACCAGGATGATTTAAAGAGCAATAATGACTTCATCAAGCCCATGCAATTTTAAATGAAAATTGACATTGCAAATTCAGCAACGGCTAATGGATATTGATTTTTACTTTAAACACATTTAAAAAAGGGGTAAAAGAACTAACATTTTGGGTTTTCTTGGAGGTTATTTTTTTTGGATTTTGCCAATTAAAAACAACTGATAAACTGAAAATATATTTAAAAATAAATAATCCCATATTGAGTGGAAATTTAAGAAGGACTCAGTTGTAAAATTATCTCCTCAAGTGATTTTCCATATCGTAAATTTCCCAAAAATTCCCTTTACATTCGATTGTACTTTATAAACTATCAACGACTAAATTGTATGAACCTACCATGATTGCAGCTCGAGCATAACGTTGCTATGATGGTAGGAGTTGGGATTATCAAAATCCATATTAGCAGGCTTAATTTGGTGGTCAGTGTCAGAATTTTCATTATGGAGAATTTCTGTATCGCCGAGTTAATTTGCGAATCACCCTGTATGTATGCAAAAAAGATCATTTCAGCTTTGATTTGTTCAGGCCTACAGTGTAGTTATTTTGATACCCTACAGACCCTACTATCTCACACTATGCTATGAAATGATTGTGTATTGAGGGGATACTTGCCCTTTGAAGTAGGGCTTCTTATATATAATGAAAAACATCTGGACAAATTGCATAGATATGGGTATTTCTAATGTTTGCTTTTCACCTCCTTCTGGTAGATTTCGTCTTCCTAAAACAGACATTTGGCCATTTGTGGGGGCCCCTGGAAAAAATTGTCATGTTCTATGGGGCCCCAATAAATTTGAAGTTGGGCATAGGTTCCTCTGTGCGCGGGCCTATTAGGTCAGCCAATTTTGGAGGCCGCAGGCGGAAATCCGCCACTGAAATTGTGTGTCATTTCTTGGTACATATGGGAGTCCCTCAGCCCTCCAGGCTATGATTGATGCATTTGGACCATGGTAGCACTTGAGATTCATGTATACTCAAGTATGGTATAAGTAAGCGGTTTTTGTTGCATAATGGTTACATTAGTTGCCATTGTTCGCTTGTAGCAACATTTCTTTATTGCGGTTATCTCTGCATTTGGAAAGAATTCGAAGAAATAACGTGATACGAATTACGGCCAACAATTTTGAGGAAAATAAACACCTGATCGCCGTATATTCGGCATTGTCTTATTTGAAACGTAACATTACCTGGAAACAGGATTAAAGCCTGAGGGCCACCTAGGGTTCTGCATTGTGCATTGTCCAAATATTAATTTCCGAATTTCCTTTCCATAAAAGGCTGAATTTAGCTAGCTGAATTGTCCGCTGGTAACTTAAGGGGTTTTAAGGATTAACTCGCGACTTGTGGCCCTGTGAAATATTAATACGAATGCGGGATTATTGCCGTTTAATTACTCAAAATGGGAAATGCGCCCTAATGTAGGTCTTCATGCAGGTTTTAATAGGCGAGAAAATCTGATTACATTCGGGAGTTTTGCATAATGTGGCCGGCAAATGCCAGGTTCCAACAGAGAGGATTTATCATTAATTGCATCAGAAACAAAGGAAATGGTTGTTACTTTGTTTCCAAGCAAATAGACGATAGAATATACAGGGCCAGTCTAAGCTGGTGTTCTTCTCAAATGAATTTAAACCATTTATTCAGGATCCTGACAGGAATTCGTTTTTAAAAGCAATTGTGAATTTATATCGCAGATGGAATGATGCATAGTTACCTTTCTCACGAAAAAACAAATTAGCAAAATGCCAACTTTGTTGGTATTCATTTTTAAAGTACTTGACAATTGTTTTGAAAATTTCGTTCCATTTATAACTCTTAATATAATGTTTACAAAAATCATTTTACATCCAATGATTATCTCCTTTAAATATTAAATTACAGAAAAGTACCGAAAATGTTTATCTCTTTTAAAAAATTCAGCTACAAAAAGTACTGAAATATAATAGTTTAGGAACCGTTTCAAGATACGTACATTCTAATCATAATCGAATCGGATCAATTTATTTAATCTGTCTCGAATATCTAGAACAGCTGCATTTAGAATTTGTGTAAATAAAATTTTAATTTGGAAAAAAATTGTACAAATGTAACATTTCTTCCAATTTAGGATATATCGAATATCTTAAATATTACGTACACAATAGTTTAACAATAAATCTTCCATTTCCCATGTTTTATAAAGCAATATGGTGCTCTCATTATAGTGACAAAACTTTATCTAGAAGAAAATATTCATTGAAAAATATATTCTTAGATGCAACTTGAGCATATTTACTTCGTAATAAATGATTCATTAATAGGTGAATACCGCTTTTTTATTTGTATTTTCTGATAACGAGTTTTTATTAGGAATAGCTCACAGTTTGGTGCAACACATGAAAAACGATAATGCTGTTATACTTTATCTTAACGAATCATGACTTAAGTAGGCTTGTTGTATCGAATATAAGATACGGTGAAAAATATCCTAAAAATCAAAATGCTTAGCGCCAAAAAGTTTCAAAATAAAGTGGTAGCATAAAACGCTACCCGTTAAAATTAATCTATGGAATTTTGCTAACTATTCTCTGTGTTTCTTAAGAGGATAAACAGTATAAACCATTGGGGGCAACTAACTTAACCCGCGATGGTAGGATAGTTTTGAACATGTTGAAAATGATAATCTCTCTAACCTGTTGCTCAAAGTTTAGATGGACAGTAGACTGAAGCCAAGTAAAGTTAATCATCGGTGACATTAAACTGATGATGGTGCAGTCGGTGCATTTGAATTTCTTTTACAAAAGAATAACTGAACTCGATGTAAAACAAATATTTCATCTTACCTTTAAAATGACCAGTCATGAAGAGGCGTCCAGATCTTATTCTTATCTTGGGTTGAAACTGTCTTCGGAATGATTGGATGTCCGACGACAGCTGTCTCTCAGCAGTTTGACCACGCCAGTTGTCTGCGTAGGGTTTTATATATGGTCGTCTTGTCAACTGTAAAAATGTCACGCTGCCCACATTGTCAATTTAGTTGAACCACGCGGCGATATTGGGCCTATTGTGAGTTTACAAATGTAATTAGAGGTTTTGACAAATTTTTGCCTTTGCTACGAAATTGAAACTTTCTTCCAAATAAAAGCAGCGCAGCATGAAACTCCAGAGTGAACCAAGAGGCTTTTTCCCAGCGTATATTGAATGTCCGCCCGGTGTACTGCATGCTCTCTTTGGCACGAAATTTCCACCAATTAAATAAGGGACCACCTGCCAAGTAATCTCTATATTTTTCTCTCTTGCCCATGCACGCAATGTTATTATGTGGCCTGCTTAAAGGAAAGCAGTTTTGGCTTAATAATAAATACATTGATGAGGTGGCCCTGAAATAGCCATGCAAAAAATTACATATTTTTGCTTCAAATAGTTATCATTAATGCTAAATTTATTTGTGTCAGTGTAGAATTGGCTGTCCACTAGAGTTTGAGTTTTTTTTATAATGAAATAAATTTAATTGTGCAATTAAATATATTTGAAAGAAAACGTTTTACGATCTCCACAAATACATGTAGGTGTTTCCCTTCAGTGCAACCTTCCAACGAAGTTGCTCAACGGTTTTTTTGATCGAGTTTATTATTATTTTATAAATCAACATGACATTTTGAAATTATAAAAAAATAACGCAGACCCTAGTGGGCGACCAATTCAACACGAGAACAAATAATGTAACATTTGAAGCAAAAATATGGAAGTAATTTTTTGTATGGTGGACATCTTTTTGGGTCGGTCTTAAGGCGAAAAATACATTTACGTTGAAGGGCTGGTCATCCAATAATTACACCATCGTAGCTCGATAAAAGACTGAAAAGAAACTGATCCCAAATATCAATTGAAAATCATGTTTCGTTTGAAAAATTAATGTCAGGCTTTATTAGTTATATAGGCTATTTTTATGCAGACTGTTCAACATTCAGGGTTTTTCCCCACTCCGCTTCGAATTTTGTTGCACCAATTCATGTGCAGTTCAAGGGGATTTGTAGGATTTGGGGAATTGCAATTAGGCGAAAGTATAAACTTTTTTTTCGGTAACTTCAGCGAAGTTTCCTTTTTAATATCGCTTCAATAGATGTTGAATGAACTAGCAATCAAACGCATTTAGTCCGATTTGTTTAAAATAATTATTTCCATAGGAATGTTTTGTCGTTGACAAATTGCCTCCTTGACAAATTGTAGAGATTTTTGTTTTTAATTTGCCCTCGTTAGCGATGAACGACATCTCACGCAGCGATAACCACTTTATTTGCTCGAATTTTGACAGATCACTGCGCAACATCTTGTTGCCGTGGCAACTGGCTCTTGGTGATTGGCAGCGCCCTCAGGGATTAATTGGTGAATCCTAATCATGTGTACGGCGCTTCAGCAAAAAGACCACGCATTTGCGCTTCCACGCGCTACATCTTTTTGCGTTAAATTTCGCAGGATCGAACGAGAGCGGATATTTCGCGAACGGTTTCCACTCGACGGCGCTCTGGAGTTTGTTGTTGGAGGAAGTGCTCGTGTTTTCTTTCGTCATAATATTTAATGGAGTCTATGCGAAGTATCTGATCGAGCTGAGGCGATGAAATCTTCAAAATATGATAGTTTCTCTTTGTCATATTGACTTCAGATTTGGGGCTCTGGCCGTTTGTTTTACGAAGGGTCGCACTTTAGCCATGTTCTGAATGAAGATATTTACGAGGTAACTATTTCGGAAGCTTTGAAATCTTTTAAGTTTAAAAAAACAGCGTAGGCCTAGTTTGGAGACCTAAATTAACCCGGGTTTGTAGCTCGAACCAAAAATTCGAGAATTGTATTACCCAGTGTCGGACCGACTCAGTCTATGTGCTTTTTCACGAGACTGGTTGCAATTATTCGCAATAAATAACCTTTAACCCTATCAACTCTCGTACGTCAGGCTGCTTATGTAGACCTTGAAAAGTTGCTTCCAGCTTTAATAGCAGTTCGGTCAATGTAGTTTATTTGATCGCACAAGCAGAGCATATTCGTTTACTTCAAGCTTAACTTGTGATTAATAGCTTGCCCTCCATGACTATGTTATTGCATTACAATCACGATACTGCGTTTGACCAATCAAGCAGCAATTACTGACAGAAAAGACGATCCATTGAAATTCTCTGGAAGAAAATTCATATCCCATTTAACTAGCAAATTTGCAAGTGTGTGTAGATTAATGTCATTTTGATTCTCCAAGTCAGAATACGTTGTAGTGAATACTTGTTTATCGTGCTTCAAAATTTGCCCAAAAATCACTGATTATATTTGTTTGGTATTTGTGATATGCGTGTGTAATGAATTTAACCTTGACAGATGTAAATGACGTTCGAGTGCAATCGTGTTTATGACATATTTACAAAGCATACACCTTAACATGTGTATGCGTTGTTGGCATAATAGTGGTTGGAAATCCATACACCTTGTTAGCACACGTGAGTTCAATCTGCTTATAAAAACTACTTGGTAATACTAGGGCTTACATCAACACTTAAAGGGCACATGAAATAATTGAGTAGGAATTTGCTTTCAGGGCAGATTGCGTAACCTTGAATTATGTTAATATTATGTACTGAAAATTACTGTTTGGTACTAAAATCAAACATTATCATGGTCTAATTATTTTTAGTAAATCTTATTTTAATATCAGAACAATAAATGTGAAGTTAGGATAATCTGTATGCAGGATGTCTACTTGTCTAGAAAATCTGCAGTTATACTGTAATTCATTCTAAATACTGGAGATTTTCAAATTTTCGCCAAAAAAACGTTTATGACACGTAAGCAATAAATACCAAAAAAAAGTTAGATGGAGTGTCTAGTACGACCAGAGAACATTGTAACGTATTGTACATGCACCCATTTATGGCTGAATAATTATCTGAGTATAACAATGTTCATAACTAAAAATAAATTATTTTATGTATTGGAAAAATCAATAAAAGTCTAAGATAACCTTGAAAATATAGCCTACTTGAATTTTTGAGATAATAATTGGGGCCAAGTATTTATCGGAAAAACCTAAATAATCAAACTTTGACATTATAACCCACTCAAAATTTAACATCAACATTAAATGAAACTATTTGCTTAATCTATATTCATTTTCCCTATCTTCAGGGATGCATCAGCAGTGACATATACATATAAGGTGTGGTAACTGTGGCTGTTGTGGTTACAAGCACCTTTAACAAGCAGTCAGCATGCATGCAACAACCCCATATCTTTAGGCACACCTGACATTTCCAAACTTAATCACCATCCCCTTGTGAACTGTGCACCCCTTTTTGAGATCTGATCTGCCACCAAGCATCAGAGCTTCATCATTTGATTTTATCCATCCATTTAAAATGAATTGAAATCGTTACTGGTTGAGCCATATGCAAGAAGCAAAACGAAAATTAACAAAGCTCTTTTTTCTTGTCATTGTTGTGCAATTACTTTATTATTAATAGCTTATACATTTAGGCGTTCTATAGTCCATATGCATTGAAACAAGTTGGAAGTTACCATATATGTTACACTATGATTAGATGGCTTATCATTTTAAATGTGAACTAATTTTAGCTTATTTACTTACTACGTTGGCACATTTCTTCTTTGTTACTTGCAATAGAAAAATTGAAGATAACACATATTCCAAAAAATCTTGACCTTTTTCATAGAGCTAAACAATTTGGACCCACATTTTAGGTTACCTTACCAATCATGGGTTATCCAATTGGCCCACATTACAGTTAGATCTACATTCGTCAGCAAATAAACATTGAAATCCGAATAATGAAATGTCCTTAGATAATGATGAATTGATAAGTGTTAAGCATCATATATGTTATGTTGGCGCCTAGCCATGTGCGAATTTGTTTAGTTGCGTTTTCACGTTATAAAATCATGTTGATTGCCTCAGAATATGGGATGGTATAGTCATAAAAAGTTAAAATTGTGGTATTTTCATTAGACGATTTATTAGTATCATCACGCAGCTTTTTCTTCATTTACAATTTTAAAATATTATTTTTGGGGAAAATGTTTCAAATAACTTTATGATCGATTGGAAGGTAATTATTTTTGCTTAAGCTGCATTTTTTCCAACTATATTACAGTATAGGCCTATTTATTTTCAGCGTGCAATTTATCAGTATCCTTGCAGTCCCTTGCATTTTAATATTCTGTTATCTCTGCACTTTGAGTTATGTTTTAGTGCTGACCTGACGGATGAATTTCTAGGTTAAATGTAGTGATTAAATATCTAGACCATTGAAATTATCGATAGTTAAAGAAAAAAAAATTGAAGCAAATGAAGGAACTGTATTGATATTTGTTTGGATTATTGAGTGAGCTCTGACCATTTGAGACATAATAAATAGTATTGAATTGCTTTGTATTACTGCTGTTTGAATATGGACAAAGTATCTCAATATGCAGAAAATATACTTGACAACGTTGGACATTGTTCTGATTCTATTCAGCATGGATATCTGATTGCAGTAGCTGGGCAGAACTACAATACGATAATGATAGCACCAAGGCATTTGCTTTTTTGCTAATCTGGAAAGAACTAATAAAGCGTTATTTTATTGTATAAGAAAGCCTCCAACGAAAATTATCACAAAGAATGACGTTGATATGAGCCATTGTGGTACTCAATCACTGTATTCGTGCGTTCTAAGTAATCACTGTAGCATAATAATGAAATAAGTGTGGCTATTCCTTCCGAAACCAACATTTGTTGGTATTAAGCATATATCCACCTACCTACATGTCCCCCTAAAAACGTTAGACTGATATTGTTTGGATGTACAGTACGTTTTGAATAAGGGTCATTATTTTGGGAGCGGGCAAGTGTTTGCAGTAATGAAAGAAAATATATTGAATCCAGTGCAAGCCCACGCTTTACATTAGAATACATGAAATGTGACCCACATAAGACTTAAGGGGAAATTCGATTGAGGGATCCATTAAAAGTCGAGTTTAATTCTGAATATAAAAAGCCTGCATTCAACAGGTTGCATTTGTTTTTGTTTGTTTCAGATAACAAAAGCAAAGTTTTGAGTTACCGCCAACCTGTAGCCATGTTCCCTTACCGCCGCCTTCCAAATCACATTACAGGCCTTTACATCTTTACAGTGGTCAATTTTGTCATATTATGCCACATTGCTCTGGTGCAGGGAGATATCACAGTGGTTAGTTTACATTGATGACAAGTACCGAAATAAGCAGTTAGGACTGCACTTCAGTGGCTTATTATTTTTTATTATTGATTGCAGATCTCCCTGCATACTAATCAAACTGTGCTAGCAGACATTCCAGACATGCCATCTTACTTCGGTCCCAAAATAAAGGACGAGGGAATCTGGGTGTGTATTATAATGAGTTTTATTGATATGTTGGGTAATGAAGGTAAACCAAATATTTATTTAACAGCCCACCAATGCATTTGGAATTTACTGTAGTCAATACTTTAATGCCGAACTCTGGTTCCGGTGATATACATGTATATTGAGGATAGTGATTTCAGTAACTATGAGGCAATTTAAATGCTTATTTCTTGTTTGATGACTAAATCATAAATGTGTGAACACATTCCAACGCCTCTAATTAGAAGAAAAGCAAAACTGAAATATTTTTAATTCAGTTTTTAAAAAATTGGCCAAAACCAGATCAGTTTTTATTAATTTTATCTTTTTCTGCACATTCAATATTGCAAAAGAAAATTAATTCCACACATTCTGCATCATTGCATTGCAAGTACATAGTATATTTCATAATATTATTTGCTTCTTAAAAATTTAACATCACTTGTTGTGGCATATTGAGTTTTTCTGGCCAATAAAAAAATCAGGATGGTGTAATTAGTGAAATCATCAGTTTTGTTTTCAGGCAATCTTAAGACTAAATTGCTGTTTGCAGATAATCATTATTTGTTTGTATGATGTGCAACTGTGTTTTAATTGGGGAAAATTTGAAGACATCATGAAGTCAGATTAATCACATGTTGCGTGTGATTAATGTTTGCCGAATGTGTATTTTAGGGACAGGTTGTTTACTCGCAACCTGCTAATGCCTGTGCTCCAATTCAGCCGCCACCTCGAGACTCCAATTTTAGTTTTCCTGCCATGAAGTGGTTCGTTCTTATTAGACGTAACGAGTGCAATTTCAGTAAAAAGGTACATTATTTTTCTTTTAGGCAGTCACTGTGCATTCATATCGTTTCACAAAACTTTAAACACAGTTATTAAATTTGTGTTGGTCGTTGTTGTTTCTGCTTGGAGTGTAGGTGTATTATGCCCAGATAGCAGGATTTGATGCAGCCATCGTTCATAACGTCAACTCTAATCGGCTTGAGCCCATGGGACCAGATGGGGGTTAGTAGCATTGTTATTTGTCCATTTGTCTGCCTGTTTCACCTATGAGATCTGGGTAGTTCCATTTTCCTAATTGCGAAAGAATGGTTAATTCTGCTTCGTTTTAAGAAAACAATTTAGTGATAAATTAAAATAGGTAGCATTAGTTTTTCAACTTTTTTATATTAACTATTTTTATTGTTTAATTTGTTTAATTGGGAAATGATATTTATTACGAAATCTTATTGTTGAACGATGTTGGTAAGGCGCCGATTAGAAGATTCAAAAAGTAAGGAATCCAACTTATGTTCATTCGTTTTATGCATAGATTATTACAAATTTGTGTGTCATGATCTATGTCAAATTTGTAATCTTACGATGGGTTTGAAGCATTTTCTATCAGCCAAATGGCTCAATTTAATTTAGATTCATTGTTCATGAAACAAATTTTAATTTATTGTTTTAAATCCATTTTAAATTTATTGAAATTACTTGTCTTTTTCTCATTTTTCAAAGCAGATAAGGTCATAACAATTCCCTCCATATTCATTGGAGAAGCTGATGGTGTGATGATAAAGACTTTATATACCTATAATAAAGGGTGAGTAAGAACTACCACTGATAGTTTTCTTCCAGTAGTACTAACGTTTCAAAAATCCACGCACAAATCTTTCGCTTTCACTGCCCATAATTTTAACAAAAATTGAGGATATATTTGAGACTAAATGTTTGTCGTTGTGGTATATTGTGAAATAATTGTTACTAGTTTTGCATATACAATTTAATTGATGGCAGATTTCATAATGATAAATGCATGACTAATATTCTCAAGTGTTACTTACAATTTTTTTATTTTTTTTTATTTGCACAGATATGTGCTACAGATAACTCCAGATTTGCCCTTCAATATAAATGCATATTTTATTCCTTTTGTTGTGGGGGTAGGGGTCTGTTTATTCGTGATGCTTTTAATCATGGTAAGTCATTTGCAAATTACTTTTAATATTTGCTCTGCCATTTTTTTTCCAATTCGCATTATTTGAAGCAGAATGAAATGGACTTTGACAGTATATTTCACAAAAAGTGGATTTATTTTCTTCTCTTCACACTAAATTATTTGCATGATTATATTTTTTATATTGTAAATAGTTGTGCTTGAAAGCAAACCAAGTGGAGAAAACACAAATTATTTCTGAGAATAGAAGGTATTTGTACTAGTGTATTACAAGGGGATAAAAATATTTGTGCGTGGATTATGATTGGACAAATTACATGGCCTGTTAGAGAGTAAAGCATTGAACACCCTCGCACTTGTACAATGATATCCTGTTATTCTTAGGTTCCTTCTTTACATAAATACTGAATTTCCAGACATCTTCTGGACTATCGGTTTGGAAAAATATTTGTTGCCATTTGCTTGTATGTTGTCAGTGTGTTTCTTAGCAACCATGTCCACAATGGTAAGCACGTTATAAAGCATAATGAGTCCATTTCTTTCTTCTATCATGTCATTTTATTAAACAATGAGTCTGAGAGGATTCAAATACCCACAATTTATAATGGTTTTCAGGTCGTGAAATGCATCAGAGATCGCCGGCAAAGACAGAGGCATCGCTTGCCTACGCGCCTTCTGAAAAATCTGCCCATTAAGAAATTCAAGAAGGGGGACCACTACGACATTTGTGCAATATGTCTGGATGAATACGTTGAGGGGGAAAAGCTACGAGTGCTACCTTGCTCGCACAGTCAGTATATAACTAAAATACTTGCAAATACCATGTAAACCGTGTTTGTCAATATTGTGCTAAAAATAAGGGATTCAAAATTAGTTTAGCTTAGATTAAGGTATAACACTTTCACCAATGGTAGATTATATACCAGTATATCTGCAAATTTGTATAAATCTTGAGTGATATTTATGCATGTTTTATCGGAAATATTTGCACGTTCAACATGTCTGGTGGGATGTAAAGATCATGTAAAATAAGTGAAGCAATTCATAACTTTTGCATTCATTTATGAAACTGAATGATTTCAGTTAGCATGGTATCGCTCCATTTTGGTTTAAGAAATACAACTTGTTATGAAGTGGGAAATGGCATTGGTGGCACAATAATGGCACACTGTTTCCAAACAACACTTTCGGTTTCATCTCTTCGTAATGCACTTCTTTTTATATTTTACGTAATAGCATATCATACCAAGTGTATCGATCCCTGGCTGACGGAAAGCCGACGGACTTGTCCAGTTTGCAAGCGAAAGGTTTTCCCCAGAAACCGTAGCAACGCTGCAGATCCTATCTCGTCAGATTCTGACAGCGAGGATGGCGAAGGGAATGCACTGCCCTCGCCTAACGAAAACACTCCACTTCTCGCGACTGCTTCCGAAAGATACGTTAGCATAGTCGAAATGGAAGTGGGGTCACCAAGAGGGCAGAACAATCCGGCTCTGATGGTTGAAAACGACAACGAAACCGAGCACTTGTTTATCCCTCCTGCAAACGACGATGCTGACTCGTTGTCCTCCTCGGGGGGCTGGTATCACTCGTTCACCTCTGTCAATGGAAGCCCTCCTACACACATGCCCCGTGCAGGTCCAAGCAGCGACTCGCTCCTGACAGTCCCCGTAATGGTACCTGGAGGGGATTTGTTATCTTCAGGCGAACACTCCTTGAATGGCGATTACGAAGATTTTTCACCCCTGGAAACCTGGTCGCGCGAAAATACAGCTCGTGGAAGTGGAACAGAAAGTGTTGCTGATGTGGCCCGAAGACATGGCTATATGTCCATTGGACCATCTTCTCTTCCATCGACTTCGACAGGGCGTTCCAGATCCCCAGGGCGTCAGAGGGCTAGGCGGAACAAGCGTAAACACCCCCCATCTTTGGATGACCAGGATATGGTGGTATAATCGGAACGGAAAAGTAATTCTGAGGTTCGCCTCGACAGTTGCCCTGAAAAAAAGGTTTATCCAGTGCAAATATTCAATATATGTTCACTTTAGTAAAGGAGAATACACATATTTGTATGGATAACATCCGCATAATTCTCGGTCTCCTGAGATGCATGCTTTTCACAAAACCCCATGTCTTGCCGTGAGATTTGCCCATCTTGCCTGAGCCATCGATTGTGGACTAAAATTTGGGAAGCACCACAGCTTTGTGTTATCTACTTTAAGCGTCATGGTTTTTTATTCTTCTATCTTCATCGATAGTCATCATTTGCTTGACATCTGCCACCAATATTTGAAATTATATTTAAAAATAACATATCCATTGGCGTTAACTTCATGGTACTTTACCACCATTTTAGTTTAATGACAGGGGCAATGTGCCTTTACTTTTAATAATTCTGACGTTGTTCTTTAAACTTATCTAGGATGAAATGAGGATATATATTTTTTTTAAATCGCCGCTAGACTTCGTTTGGCACGTGACGGAAGATGATGATGAATCGGTAACAATGTCATTATGATGACAATGAGCGGTGACACCCTCTGATTTTGAAACATTCACATATTCTTAAGTGATAGACTGGGGAAAAAATGTTGATGTGCAGTGTTTGATTCCGAAATTTTACGTTAGTGTTTGACGATTTACTTAGAAACAATGGTTGGCCGTGTAGACGTGATAGTGCGCTATTCATAGCTAGCCTTAATTCTAATTCATCTCATACTCATAGATATATACAGGGTTTTCTAGTAAGTCAGTTTT
>JAQIXS010004873.1:0-13951 GCA_034700785.1 Rossiulus vilnensis
TCCTACAAATCAAAATAGCACTATATTTTGTAAATGAGCACTATTATTTTTTGAGCACTATTTACGGTAAACAAGCAAACCTAACCTGACCTAACCTAACCTAACTACAGTAATTATATTAACCTAACCTAACCTAATTATATTAATTCATATTTACTTATTCCTCACTTAATATTATGTTAGTGCTCGATCGTTATTTCGTTAGTGCTCAGGTAAATTAATATACTGCTCACATAAGTTAGTGCTAATGGTTAGTGCCCATTCCATTAAACAAAATACTCAATAAATTAATACCCGTTACTTATTATGAGCATTTATGGATAATTTGTCAAGCAAAATTTATGATGAGGCAAGAGATGACTATCAAAAGAATGTCTTTTAAATATGGCTTTGTGACCAAAATAAAGAACCAAGCATTTGTGGAAGTCTTACCACAAGCAATCACTTCCAAATCAATCAAATTTTCTATTATAATTGATAGTAGATTTTAAACTAAGTCCTATCACATAAGAAAGAGCAAAAATTGTAAATAAAATAATCGATACAAAAAATAAATTGATACTGAACTTACTTTCACTGCCAGATGATTCATCAGAAGACCCTGACTTGTCCTCTGTTTTGGATAGTGGCGGTTGAATAAATGAAGGCAAGGATAACCGTGGAGCCATAGGGCGTTGCTTGCGAGATGGGTTGTAAGAATAACAGTAACAGCACCTGAATGCTAAACAAATTATATGTTGTTAAAAACAGAGCAAAGCACACAACCAAATGCCCTTGTTATTGGCAATATTATGGCAGATTGCATTTACCAGTGTATTCGTATTCTTCACGAAGAGCCATGCCATTATGTGATTGGCACTGCCTGCAGATGAGAGCGTAACGATTACTCGGACCATCGCCAACCACATATTCTACCATCTTATCGAATACTCCTCTTTGCTGAGGTAAAATCGGAAAAGCCATTCGAATGCCTGAAGGTCCTATAAGAGCAAAATACAGACAAAAATAAAACATGGTCAATAAACCAAACTAAGGCAAATAAGAGCACATTTAATTACTAATGAAATTAATTGTCTTTATACAAAGTTGGATTGTGTTGTCCAACCTTGCTCAAAAATTCCATATCAGAATTTCATTCCAAATTTTCAAACTACATATTTATTTTATTTATGCAACTCAGATTTCTAAGATTGAATGATCTTCATGCATTTCTAGTCTTTTATTATTTGGAATTTTCTTTGCAGCTTAACAAAAGTTTCACAACATCAAGTGCCGCAGTTATATACTGGCCAAGCGTTTCTCAACATTTAGGGATGAATCAAAAAGGCAGACATTCATTACTTGTACATTTTAAGGATTCCCCAAAACATAAAAGGTTTTAAAAAAATTCCCAACTTAAGTCTTATCTTTTAATAACCTGAGAAA
The DNA here is from genome assembly GCA_034700785.1 of Rossiulus vilnensis. Lineage (NCBI taxonomy): Eukaryota > Metazoa > Arthropoda > Diplopoda > Julida > Julidae > Rossiulus > Rossiulus vilnensis. The sequence continues at coordinate 1,426 of JAQIXS010004873.1, forward strand.
GCTTTTAAAACATACTTAAAGGAGATTGGCTGGGAACTGTAGGTAGTGATGTGTTCAATCCAGGCTTTGATGGAGGCGCATTGTAGCCAGGTTTGATAGGTGGCGGCATTGGCCGCATGCTAGGAAGCGCTTGTGATCCGAGAGGACGTACTGGTACCTTTGGAAGTGCTTTTACAGCCGCAACTGCTGATGCTCGCTTTCTCAGCTCTTAGAAAAGTAATAACACAGATATTCATTAACTAATTTGCTTTTTCTAAACTAAATTAGAAATGGTTAAGTCTTATTGTACCTAATTCTGAAAGTTTGCCAAACATTTCCTGAGCATTGGATGTCGAAGAGGAATATATTTTCTAAAGATAAAAAATTGGGAAAGCACAAGGTCAAATTTAAGCATACATTCACAATAAACACATTACAGTACATTTCTATTATTTACAATTACAAATTGGGCGATTTCATCAAAATTCCCCAGAAGAACGTAAACCTCAGTACTAAATTTATCAAACATGCACATGTCTATCTAATGTTTATCACAGATTGAAATCACACTTTTGATATTTGTCAAATCAGAAACCAAAACAACAACAAAATACTTTTTGGGACCTAAATTTATCTTGATTTTCGTCAATACAAAGAACGTACCATTTTTTTTTGCACTTGCTCAGGATCATATTTCTCTAAAATTTCTTTGGCGACTTTATAAGTTTCTTTTTCCATGACTTCTTTAAGTAACTTTTTTCTCTCTCGAAGTAACAGAATAATTTGATCTTCATTTTGAGATAACTTATATCGAAAGTACCAATGCAATAATTGCTTGATTATCCAGACGCTGAAAGAAAAGTGTATTTTATTATTTAAGAATATTTGCTCTAACAAACAAATTGTGTAAAGGAAAGCCAGTAGCACATAAGGAAAATACCACAAAAATAAAAAAACATTGAAGTCAAGGCTAGCAAAGCCTATTCATAGGTTCTTTAAAATAGTTAGCATAAAACAGAGATCAATTTAAGTTATTTTTAAAAATGTTGGCACTAATCCAGCACTCACTAGGTAAGCCAAAAATAGTCTATCACCAAAAGTGCGAGCTACACGTTTTGTGCTTTCCTGGCCATTCCAGTACCCCAACATTAGGTGTTAGCGACATGCTTTTAAACCACATGCATATTTGTTACAAGAACATGAATATATATATGTAATATAACTTACACCACAGGAAAAGCGATTAATGGCAACGAATATAGAATTTGCTTAGATAATTCGGACGGAAAATAATAAAAATAGAATACGAGAGCAGCGATTATGTATGTGACGATTGAATATATAATTAATGATCCGATTAACCGCTTCTGTTGCTGTTGCGTGTAAAACTTAAAATCTTCAATGTCATCTAATTCCTAGAAGAGACAAAATGATTTTCGTGTAGATGCAATATAAATCAATGCCTTACAATGCTATTAAAATTATAGTTTTGTAGCTATGATTATATTAACTAATGCATTTTCCATCCACATTCATTCAAGAATTTACTCTACATGAGTGATAAGATGGCCTTACAAAGACAATTCCAGATGAAACGTTTTTGAAAAATTACTTGTGTGAGATGAAATGTTATGAAGCTGATCAGTAAAAACATGATTTCTGTACATGCGCACGTTTATCTTTGAGCTTAACTGTTGACAAATTTGCCAGCTAAAGTACACCTATGCAGAACAACAATTTACTGTTACATGTATATGTAATTGAGTTATCTGAATATAACAACATTTAGGCGACTAGCTTATCAACACTAATGTTAGCAATTCAATTGGCAAGCAGAAAAACTTGGCCTGTGGTTTCAGGTTTGTCATTTCTGACTGAAATTTTTTTGGGCAATAGCAAACGTAGTTATATCAAATGTTTTCATTATTCCGAGTTCATGTAGCATAATATTTCAATACTCAACTTTATCAATGTTTTCCAGTAATTCCTTAGTGGTTGGTTTTCTCTGAAATTACAAACGATAATGTAGATGAAACGTTGTTGGACAACAATATGGAAACTTTCCATGTCATGGAATGGCATGCAATCCCATAAAAAGGGGAATATATTATCATATTTGTAGTAAACAATGAGATCTATTACATGGCTAAAACTCGTGATGATCAATCAATTTCAGATTTAAATACTTTGGTTCATGGAAATTAATCGACAGGATATTCGATCTTACAGCCCTCACAAAGTTGGCAAGGTATAAAAACGGATGAAAAGCTTACCCTAAACCTCGATATTAGAATTCCCATTTTGACAGCCCGGTGGCTGCTCCGAACGTAACTAAACGAACCTTTAAACTACGAGGACTGTAAACAATAAACAGGTTAATAGATTTTTAATCAGGGTCAACTTTCGCATCTTGTGCTCGCCATTTCAAGTCATTCAAAATTTCGATTTGTACATGTATTTAGCAATATGCTTGGAAGCTAATTTCGTACGGTGATGTGGCGTGATTTTTTCCCCAACAAATAAACAGTCGGAGGTACGAAACGAAAAATCGTTTCCATTCATAATCAAAAGTTCGCTGTACATTAATTATGAACAGAAAATAAAATATAAACTGAAAATGTAACAAATATGTAACAAGTAGGTACAGATTTAATAATGCTTAATATAAAAGACAATCTACGACAATTAGGGATGACATGTCACACAGTTTTTTAGGCGGGATGACATGTCACACAATTTTATAGGCGGGAAATTTGAATTTGAATAAAGCATTATGAACGAGGTGTAAACTATTTTATTGGTAGTTGCCCTCAAGACGTATTTTGCATATGCATAGAAGCTGTGTCAATGAATTTAAGCAGTTATCATTTCAGAATGTGTTGAGACAATCTGTAAGCTAGTTCTGTAAACATGAACTTGATCCTTTTCAAAACTTCAGCACAATCTATAACGATTTATGCACATAAAGGTTAAATATGATAAAATAAAGGATCTGCGATGCCAAATATAATGCAGCAGAAATACACCAGTAAGTGGTTACAGTTACTGTAAGTTTTAACCTTGTTTATGTAGTGCCTGCCGATAAATCAAAGCACCTATCAAAGGATTTACTCTAGTAAAAGCTTTACTTCGAGGATAAATCCGTTATCCATTCCATAGCAGCTATTTTCGTCAACAAAATAGTGTTGGACAAAAACAGTCTAATTATGTGATACAATTATCAAGATGGGTTAGCATGATTGCCTTGTTTACCCAATGTTCCCTGGATACATTCAATTATAAACAAAACCTTAAAAAATTTTATAACTCCCACGGTTCCATGAGGGCAATTCTAAATTTTGCCAATTGAGTACGTTAAGAATACCTCCATAGTTAAGTACTTCAACAAAATATCGACCTTTAAACTTGAGAAGGCAATAAGAGGAATATTTGGATTATGTCACTTGGAATTCCACCACACCGTAAGTGAATATTTATGTAATGGTGATTAGTGTAAATAATTACAGTAAAAATTCTCTGAAATAAGAAATTTAATGTTTATTGTTTTTATAAAATGTACGAAATCCAGAGATGTATAATAACTACAGTTCTTATAACATATCACAGTCTCAATTCTTAACTGCACTAATATACAGCAGAATTGCAATAGTAAGATACATAAATTTCATTTGAAACACTTTGGCATGTAGAACGCTCAGAATTAATAAGTAGAAATATCTCAATATACCACCGGTTCTAAATTCAATGCTGCACCATTGGTGAAGTCAATCTCAGAATCATAACCTGCTAGAAGTGACTTAGCCTCATTATACGTTACTTTATTTTTAATTTCTTTCACAAGCGTGTCTTTAGTCGAACAGTACTTAGCAATCATTGCCTCATCGTGTTTTGCAAGTCTATTAAAAATGTCAGATATGCAGAATTTGATAATAAGGCACCTGTGGAATACAAAGTTCAATTAGTTAGAAGCAAATACACAATTATTTAAAAATCAGAAACAACCTACTTACAATAATAGACTACAAATTAGTAGTGCCAATGAAGCATAGAAATAAGAGAATGAAAAAAGTACAACAGCTGTGACGAAACCGGCCAGCAAGCAGCAGTTGGAGATAAATTTTGCCCTCTTCTCGTAAAAACACCATTTGCTTTTCCGTTTATGAAGAGCAGCAAGTTCCTATATAAAATTGGTTTAAACTGATTTTAATGTAGCAATAAATTAAATAACAGGCATGTTGTATTTTTAGACTGTCATTTGTTTGTACAAATTGATGTTGAAAGATGAATTTTTTAATGGCAAAATCAGTAACCAAATTGCTTTTCTAGTCAGTATCCCATAACATTCTCATATGTTCGAATTACCAAAATGACAAAAGTTTTGATATGCAAATAGAGATTACAATAGCCCTTGCTACAAAATTCTTGCTCCGGAATGTTAACGGCAGTTGCATTGGGGCATATGTAGCTTTCACGTGAAATACTCCTAGCTCAATGTTCACTGTCAAACGAAAAGTTATTTATAAGTGCAATTACAGTTTTAATCGTGTGCAATTCTTCTTTCCAAGCGTTCTTCTGAAAAATAAAGGTTTGTGTTAGCCTGGTTGTGACAACATGAATAAAGTACAAGTTCATTATGAAGGCTTTACCTTGCTGAAAATATTTCCCATTCTGGAATCTTGGAAAACAATATGCGAACTACAGAAAATATAAATAATAATAATAATAATAATAATAACAGCTACTGCAAACGTTTTTTAGCAAGTCAAGCTGACCAGAACAGTTTATTCGCTTACCAAATACCAATCCAGCCTTTTCAGTACGTCCTCCTCGCAATTTACAAATCACGGCATGTTCATTCACATTCTACTTTGCTCGAGTACAGTAATTTGTCAGAGAGAGACGTGTACGTTCCTCATTCCCCAATCTTAAGTATAATTTGTGACGTCTGCTACTGACTACGACGCTAGATGGCGCACACATACGATATACATATTTTGATATCCTAGGCAGCCTGCCAACTGTCAAGATCTGAAGCACCATGGATAAAACGGAAGTGGCGTCACGTGGAAACGGGCGTGGTCTATTTAGGAGCGAAATGATTACCAATGAGAGTGTGCCATAATAAAACCAACCAATGGTAGCAGTTTTCCTTATCATCAAAATAAAATAACAGCTAATAACATATGTGGTCTTATTTCTAGAATACTAAAACAACCTATAGCAGCTCTTTACGTTTTTTTTTATAATAAAACAACAGCCATTGGCTCTATCAAAAGTATTTATTACATTGACAGTAAATTCTGCCCAATGATCTTACAAATCAGACCTAGACGAGGGGCAACCAGCTCTCAGCAACGACCACAGATGGCACAATTATGATGACGCGTTTCTTGTTTTGTGGGGGACTCAATATGGCGTGAATATACATGTAGGTTTTCTAGTGAATTAATGTCCGGAGATTATGGAGGAGTTGGCAACAAACGTGGTGAATAATAAATAAGCCATTACATATACATGTAGTTTTGCAATTTGTAACTAAGCGTTTAATGCTAACGATCACTGTCCTACTGGAAACACAGAATTATTGGCCATATAAGTTATTCCAACTGTAAACGACATGTAGAACTTCAAGGTGTTTTTTAATACCTATGAATATCAAGTACCTGCACTGACAACAGAGCTAATGTCGGCTACTTTTGAAAATAATATCATCCCATAATTTACATTCTCGACTGTTCACGCCTGGAGTTTGGAAGGATTGGTTTTCCTAACCAAGAAGACCAAAAATTCCCAAAATAGTCGCACCTATCACCTGGTCCTGATGCGCCAGTATTCGTTATTTTTTTCTACAATGATAACACTATATCTTATATTTGCGTTTGGCTACGCCCAGATGCTAAATTGTAAAGTTTAGAAAATATTTTGCAGATTCGGATTTATTGTAGATGGCTACAGTTGCTTGTACTATGGTTAGGATTTGTTATTTGTGAACTTATGGCGCTGTAGCCTTTGCCGTTTCGTCGCACCAATGTTAGTCGTGACCGCCCTCTAGTAAGACGATGATGTACCAACTAGCAGGACTATTTTTTTTTCTCGAGTCTCCGTGAATATTTTGATGTCAACTCATCATTGGTTTGAAAAATTACTCTATGCTTTTATGCAATTTAGTTCAAAAAGTATCGGCATGCATTGAGTTTCCAAGGATTATTTACTTCGAGCGAAGCTGTGATGGGTGAAATCAAATGAAAAACCGAGAATGATGCGTGGATGAACCCAGCACAAATCCTCTCCAGGGCTTAGCTTGAATCAATATTCCAAATATTTCATGTTTTTCGCATTTTCTCGTCTGATTTGGAGTCATCAGGGTTAAAATAAGGCATATTCAGTAAGTGCAAATTTTTATGTCATTTGTTAAAAAATTTTGGTGGAGCTTGAAAGTAGGAAATTAGTAAATTTGGTCAAGGTTTCATCGGGCATAGCCTAGATGCATATTCAGCTAGTTGACACATGCGTGTATTTTAACCTTGGGGATCTTATAAGGCGTGTTAACGTCTGATTTTATATTTCCACCTGTAATTTGTACAGTATTACACGTAAAACGTAGGCCTATTGATATTTACATTTTAGTGTATTTCTTGCAGAGCCCAAAGCCTAAACAAATGAAAATAATTGCATGTACAGCTGCCATTTATAAAGGCTATATACATGTATCCTACTGCAAGGCACAGCTAATGGCAAATGCCATTACATGGGTTACTGTTCTGTTTGAATGAGAACTGCCATTTACTTGTGATTTCTTTGAACAACGTGTGATTTCAATGAAAGCGAATATGGTTTTTGAGTATTTCTTTATTCAATGCTCAATTTTAAAACGCCTTAATGTTTGTATTTTCCAGATTGTTGCAACATGGAATCTGCCCATAAGCCAGTTTTCATACCAGCTAAAAAGCGTGTCGTTAGAAAAACTAAAGGCAAAGGCAACAATGTCCCGAACAATACGGTTCGACGAATACATTCGTACGATATTGTCACCAGAACGCCGAGAGACGAAATCAGGCTGTCAACATCGCAATCTGCATCCCCAGCATTGTCAAAATCGAGATGTGCGAGTCAGGAAGCCCTGGCTTTAAATGCTCTCTCGATTAATTTGTGCCAGCCAGACTCGCCGCAGGAAGCTTCAGGCTGTGGGCTTCCCACCAGTGCTGAACCAGAGCTTGCCAAGACATTGACTTGCAATGAAGGTTGTCTGGACAACATCACAGCAGAATTGGAGAGTGTTAGTGACGTGAATGGATTTATGTGGTCCAAAAACGCCACTGTGAATTGCAGCAATACGCCAGAACGAACTAAAGAGGAAAATGCTGATGCTGACCCCGAACTCGTAACTGAAATCTCCGCTCTAAATCACCCAAATGTGTCAATCCAGGACCCAAACGGCTATCTCACATTAATGGGCACGATAAAACGAGGGAAAAAAGCTGGTCAGAGCATCGATGTGAAATTGAACATGTCGAGGGAAGAGCTCGAAGAATTTGAAGCCGATTTGTCTAAAAAATTACGACCTAAGGAAGCTTTGTTTGGCACAAAGAGTGGCATTCATATTGTAGCTTTGACCTTATTGTGCTTCCCAATAGTTTTCTTAGTGTCTTGTTGTTACGCGTTTTACTTAGGCACGTTTACTTGGTATAATATTTATATTCATTTTAGTGAGGAGCGCACAATTTGGCATAAAATCTTCATCTGTCCATTTTTGGTATTAACCTACCCGTTTTGGGTTTTGCCAGCTTTCTTGGGTATTGGCATCTACGCAGCTGTGGTCCAGTTATCTTGGCATTTCGATTGCTGGATAACCGAAGTCCAAGATTTGGAAAAAGGGTTTTTTGGGTGGCTGTGTGCCTCGCTGCGCTTGAGCGATTGCTCGCCGTATGAAGTGGTCATTTTAAATGACGTGCCTGTTGAAAAAGAAAAGAAAAACATTAATACAGCTGTAACAACATTGTAGTCCTGCATTGCAGCATCGTTGTTTCTATGCCAAATCTTACCTTCAATTCCCTTATTTACAAGGCCCACAGAATGTTACAAAAACCAGTGTGAGTAAGCATACTTAAAGAGGTGTCTTTAAATGGAGCAGTTTTGTGCCGTTTTGCAGCAGCTTTGGGGTTGTATCATTTTACATTAATCTGCCATTCAGTTTAAAAACTTGGTTTATGGTTGTAGCAAAAGTTGAAGGATGGTCTCAAATGCAGGAAACAAGTGGTTTACCTTAATACGTACTTCCTTTGAATCATTTCATTTCCGAAACAAAAAGTCAAGGTAGAAATTGCTTATTCTTGTGTAATGAATTAACAAGAATTGATCCAGTGACATCCGTGATGCACGAGCAGTGGCAAGCAACCAGTTTGCACTAAGGCCAGTTAATGATATTCCTAGGTTGCCCTTTAATCTGTCAATTTTACTATCAATGTTATGGAATTTTACAGGTGACAATGGGACTGTTTCAAACATGATTGCTCCATTTCTGGAGTAATTTTGGATAAAAATAATTCTGGATAAACTTCGACCAAACGTTTATTGTAATACTGAATGAACTTTTTGAGAACATTTTTATTAAAACGATCATTTCTAGCACATTCTTGGTTCTTGCATCAATAAAATGGCAGTTGTATAGTACCCTTTTACAGTACAGTATGTCGAATCTCCAATGAAAACTGATAAACCCAGTATACTATTTTGATATACTTTATACCACGGTTATCAGAGCACGTACCTGTAAAGTTGATTTCGATTTACCAAGACTGTCAAGATCCCACATGTAAACAATGTTGTAGGTTAAGGATTTTCTGATAGTTTGATAAATTTTCCCAGACAAGGTGTCTTTAAAAATATGATGCACGTTTTGTTTAGCCTCAGCCATTTATCAAGCAATTAATGCAAAGATCTCATATGTGTTCTAACAGGGCAGATACAACATTAAGCTGTCTTCTGTTCTTGATATTAGTGGTATCCAGTTATTGAAATGCGAATTGCTTTTGTTCTTGTTAGCCTGAGTATTAAGAAAAGTACTTAAAAATCACGAATAGATAAAGGGCAAACCTAATCATAATTATCTTTCCCAGGCTGACTACCAATGTCAAAGGTTCATGCTGCTAAAGTAATGCAAGTGATGGGATTTGCCCTTCAGTGTAATTTTAACATTGGCGAAATGTACTGCACGGTAGGTTTTTAAACAAACGCTCATTTTTATCGTGATTACAATTTTTAGATAAGTGATCATTTATTTTAATGAATTTGCAACGAATGTATACATTCTCAACTGACTGTCCAGATCATTTTCATAATATATGTGCATCTTTGTTGTTTTAATATAAACATATTTTAATAAATTTTAACGAATTTTACAGTACATTCTCATGTCACTTTTTGAATAAGTTTTGAATGAAATGACAATATTGTTGAAACTTGCAATTTGTATTAATGTATCAAAAAGTATAAAAATAGGCACCATCTCAATTCGTTTATGGTTAAATCTTTTATAAAATTATAAAAATACTTGAAAATGTTTGTTGAAACTCTGAACAAGTGCCATTTGTACTTTTACTATCATTTCGTAGAATGTCATGTTTACCGAGTTATTACCTTCTTATAAAACGCAATTCTAACAGATGCACTTCCAGAAAATCAATTACATTATGTGATGCGATATAAAAAGCCAACCCCTGTGGCACATTTGGTTCTATCATTGGCCACTGCTAGATAAAAACAAACATAAATAATGATCAAATAACTGTTAAAAATATACAAAAATTACATATACAAGAAATACTTTTAAGGGCATAACAAATATGCCTCTGACAGATTCTTTTTAGGGTGTCTAAAGAGCCAGAAGATAAAATATCAACTGAATGAAAAGCGCTAAAATTTACAGTGAACAATAAATTATTTATTGCACAAAGCTGTTGTTTGGACTTCTGATTTAGATTATTTTAAAAAGATGATGAACACTAGCATTGCTTGGTCAATAAATTGTTGATTTGCAATTTATTTTTCAGCTCTGACTGCAGTCTTTTAATATTTGCACCTCATGATAGGGAAATCAGGCCATTTGTTTAGGCGTATTTTTGCACAAAGCTCTTAACAATGTTTCTGGAACCATTAAAAAAACATCACACTAAGGGTTTAAAATAATGAAATGAACCACATGTTTATTGAGAAAGTGTTGATCGTGGTTAATATGCAAGTCGAGTAACAGTTGTCGAAATTTTTCGCCTTCGGCGTTTTTTTAATTTATGTTTTATAAGCAAATTGTGCCCCTAAATTTATTTCAAAATTAACGATTTGTGTTGGTTGTTTACATAATTTTTTTGCCCATGGCGTTTCCTTAATTATTTTCGTTCCCAGTCATTTTTCTTACAAAAATATAGACAATTATATTACTATATTACTAGATATTGGTAAATGAAGTAAACTTACAGATCAGGGGGAAATGTTTAAGCGTAGGAAACGTTGGAAATTCAGGGGATTTTGACTTTGCAATTTATGCCACAAATCTTCATGAAGCGCTTCAACACCAGGCAATCGTGTTTTTTGAGCAAGGTATATGCTCACTGCCAGAACAATGCGAAAAATTTCATCTTCCAAAAAAAAATTGAATAAGAGTAAAGATATTTTCATGTACTAAATCTCATTAAAATCCCTACTGATGTTCTTTTTTTTTAATGGTTCAAGAAACGTACTGAACACACGTAAATTGAACAATGTAGGCCTACACATATTTATGTATTGCAGAATGAGTTATTACAACCTCATGAAATTATACAATTTCTTATAAAAAATGAACATCATGAATTTGGCAAACCTATTTTGAGCTAGCCAGTTTACATATTCGTAATCACTTTGTGATCCTCCCTTTTATATACAGCCGCAATCACTATTTAAACGGTCATTCTTTGTCAAACCATGGCACCGTTAAAGCGATCAACAGAAGAAATAAAATAATGTCACTGGTAAAGTTTAAAACGTTTCATTACCGCTGAAATAAGATCACTGCTTCTGTCAACAAATGTGGCAACTTTGAATTTCGAGTACTTATCGGGACCAATAGACACCCTGAGAATCGGACACACAGCAACGCCTAATTCAAAAGAACCCTGGGTTGGTGTGCTCGATGATGCATCTCTTGCAGTACTTCTTTACTGTCCTGTAGCCCTCGATGGTAATTTGGCAATCTTGAATATTTAGCTGCTGAAGACCTCGGCAGTAGTAAGCGATGCACTGGATCCCCTTATCTGTAATCATGTCGCAAGATTTCACGCTTAACTTTTTCAAGTTTGGACAATTTTCCGACAAAAGTTTGAGACCGTGATCCGTAACGTCGCACTTGCCGATGTCCAGGGCCCTCAACCGGGGGCAGCTTCTGGCCAGCATCACCGTACTGTCGTCCGACACTGCCTCGCAGCCTCGCACGTTCAAGTAGCGCAACTTGTAGCAGTGCCTCGCGATTTGTTTGATTCCTGCATCTGAAATTTGATCACATTTGGCCACGCTCAAATAGCGCAAATTCGGCCCCAGCTTGGCCAGTTCGTACATACCAAAGTCGGTGACCTGGGCACAGTCACTGACGCTCAGCTCGCGCAACTGGACGCAGTAGCTGGCGATATACTTGACCCCAACGTCAGTCACACCGACGCACCGTCTCAGGTACAAATGCGATAATTGGGGGCAATTGCGAACAATCAGCTTCAAACCTGGATCCTCCAAGCCATGACAGTCCGTCATGTCTAAAAACTGAATGTACAGTTGTCTGGAATGTAGAATGGCATCTGCTTCGGGTGATTGGAGCTCCCTTTGATGGGCAATATCTATGCAGTTGATTTGTGTGCAACCTACAATCAAAAGAAAAAGTTTAAAGATTAGCGTAAAATTAGCCGCAGCGCTAACAGCCTTGCCATCGACACAAATCAGGTTTGTTGCATATGCAACCTGCTTAAGTTTTCCGAGTTTCTGGTCGCCTGCTCTAACCTTATCTGCATAGGCCTTCGTGTACGTTTCGGAGTTTAAATCGCCTAGGAAATTCGGAAAACATGCAAAACAAAAGTCTGCGTCGTCTCTATTTCGGGAATGTCATGAAAATGTAGTCCAGGAGGTCAGCAACAATATACTTTCTTCAAATACATGTAGCGAAATTGACTGAGCAATGCGAAGTGCAAGCTATGCAACTTGAAAGACAGAAATCAGTGCACTGCATTCAGGCAACAGAGATCAGATAAAACATTTTTGAAGAAAAAATAATGTAAACAAACATGGATACGACATCAACACGAGTTTCTTCATAAGATGGGCACGTACTTCACTAAATACACTTAATTGCAAAAAATTCGACTCACCATGCTGAATCAGGAAAAAAATGTTATTCTCAGCAACGAAATGTCCGATTTAAAATCGGAAAATGCGTTTTGTAAACACGTTAATGCTCTTTAAAGATCAATTAATTTGCATAAAAGTCCTTATGGATATTTGAGGCAGAAAATGTTGAACTTGAAGCAACCCG
>JAQIXS010004874.1:0-13946 GCA_034700785.1 Rossiulus vilnensis
TAACAGTGCACTGTCAGAGCCCGGGTGCTAATTAACGGCGGATTAAGATTAACACACTCCTGATGTCCTTTTGACCATGACTAACCTTAGGTGCCTACTAGCAATACGATGTGACAGATCGTCGTCTATTGCCCATCGGATTTTTGAGCGAATTGTACTTATTAATCTGCTAGCAAGATGTGCACTTGCAAGCGAAGAAACTCGCCCACCTAAACTACAACAATGGATTTAGTTCAGCAAGTAGATGTCAAATTAAAAATCGGAATAGCTCGTTTTGTGAGCAGTTTAAAATGCGCCTAATTGTTCGCAAAACCTTGATGCTGGCCAGTTTCTTGGTTGTGAAGTGTATTTTGGCCAGTTTTCATAAATACAGACAGTTGGTTAATCAGTTACGACAGCGATTCTATTTAGGTGGTTACACACGAATGGATTTTTTGACGGTTTTGGTCTGTAATATACGTACCAAATCCTAAATTTACATCTGCATGTTGAAAGCGGAACCATCATGTGCTTGATCGCTGTCCAAATAAGTGGAAAATAGCATTTCCCATCTACATGTATATCAGCCAAGTCTCACAAAACGCATATGTAATCGCACAGGTCAAGCCTCCTGTCAGGCAGCTGTTCATTGAAATGAATACAGAACGGAAGCGCATTTTGCTGACTTTCCAGTAATGTAATTGACCAATAAATTTCAAGGTACATGTGTGCATGCTATACATTTATTGGCCGAAACTCAAAATATATTTACCCCTTACAAGTAAATCTGGCCTGCCAACAGATCTGTTAAGGAATCCGTGAATTCATACACTTCGTTGTGTTAGTGTAAAAAAAACCCTCAAATTTGCAAGCTTGGATTACAGTCCGCATATGCCCACATATTAAGGATAATAAATAACATTCTGCACAAACGGGAAAACAACATGTTATTTATCAGATGTTTATTCATTTAAAAAAAAACCATAATGATGAGAGGATTAAACATCTAAACTTTAATGTAGATTTGTAATGTAGATTCGAATGTAGTTGTAATGTAGATTCGAAAAGGCAATTGTCATTTTTGCCACCGTTGACATTATAGCAAGAAAAACTTAAGTTCTACTGAAAGATCCAGAAATTACCTTAGGTAATCTCAACTACGCCGATGTTCACTAGGCTCTTATGCAATAAAAGTATCGTTCATTGATCTGACTCGAGTTCAGAGGTATTTATCAGAATCACGTGTGACTGCTCAATAATGGATGAGGTAGTTGATGTAGTTGCGCACAATTCTTTATGCGACTTGCTCGGTGTAAAACTGCTAATCTCAGCCTCTGACACCATATTGCAAAACTGCATTCTGATTTTCACTTGTTCAAATTTGGGCAGTTGCTTAATGGTTCTTGCCATGCTAAGGTAAAACATTTCCACTTCGTCTTGCGCAACGTTTCCCTGCTGCTGTTGATTCGTTGCTGCGACCTGCGCGTTTTTTGTGTTTGAAATTTCAATCTCCTCTGCACTTTTTTCGGCTCTTTTCTTAATGTTGGTTATTTTGTACGCGTGCTTCAGCATCCTATACGGGCTCGTATCTGGAGGAGATAATGAGCTTGTCGGTAAACTGGTGGCAGTTTTTTCCGAATCATCGTTGTCGGCATCGGTGTAATCGTGCTCGTTCATGACCACGTTATCGGTAGTCACTCGTAACAAACAGGGCGAGTTGCGCGTCAATCTGGAAGGCAATGAAAATGGTCACGGATTATGTTTCCGCGACATCATTTGCGACAACCTCGTAGCACCGTAATGAAATCGCACTCACGTTCTGGTGTCTATGTATGGGAGGACGAAGGCCATCTGATCTTCGTATTTCCATTTGCCGATCTTCCTCGCCGACTGACCATTCGACGCTCTGCGTCTTTTAATGGCGTTGGTGTAAGCATTTCTCAACTTTGTCCATAAGGTTTTGCATTCTTCCCCTGAGAAAAAAAAAAGTGAAATCGTTAAAGGAAAATGTTAACTAGTTATGCGTCATGGATAGATGCACTTTTTTCTCATCATAAATAAAGCTGGAAGTTTTGCGAGGATGCAAATCCTCCCCCTTAAATATCTGTTATCTCTGCTATAACGAAAACATCAAACGAGAACTAAGTGAAAAAACTGTTTTTCTCAGAATTTTACCCAACAGTCGTATGCGCCACTCGCATTGCACCATAATTAAACGTTCAAAACGCCCTCCTCTCTCTTGTAGCAAGTAGGACAGCAGCGCATTAATGTAATTCATTACTTTTAAGGGACTAAAATTAAAAAACCTTTATTCCCGTCCACCTTAGCAAGGTTTGCTATCAACTCCATGAGAATGATTTGAAAATAGGGGCAATATTTAGGGGATTTGATCAAAATTCCAACCAATTGGCGGTTTGGCGGATGGGTGGGATTTCACCCCCAAACCACGCTTTGCGCATGGCCCTGTCTGCTTAAACGAATTTTATTTTCCTATTTGCAGTTTTTAGGTTTTAAAAAGAAAAAGTGTGCACGTTTTATGCAATGTCAGAAGAAAGTCACCTGTAGGTATCGAGTGGTACTACAAACTGGTGTTTCACATTACCATTTTACGTTCTATGGTAGGCAAAGAATTTCCACTCCAATTGGGGTGTTTCAATTGCTTCCTCATTACTGTAACAGGTGGGAAATGGCCCCTACAATGTTTTGAGCTGAGAAATACCTTATGGTTTGGCACTCTTCAACATTTTACAGTTTACGTTAATTTATGGGCGGCCCTCTTCAGTGATGAAAGCACATCCCACAAATCTTGCAATTGGTTAATACTTTGATTAAATTACCTGACATATCAAATGATTTTCCAATCTCTTCCCACGCCGCAGTCCTCATGCCTGCGTCCCTGTAACTCTGACAGTGGACGTCGTACAGAAACTTGTACATGCGAACGTTTTCGATGAATTCCTCTTCCATCGCCGTCTGATGCGCTCTGACGACACGCCACACGCCTCCACCGCAAAACTGGCGCTGTAGGATTTGGGATTTGCTAGCTGCCGACCGACTGCCAAATTCCGCGCTCGCGGCTTTTTGATTTCACCCGACGCGATGTGACTGCGAGCGGGTCCACGGCCTTTTCGGACAACGCGAAGTCCAATTATTTTGCCATTAATTGTACTTCTTTAATGGCGGACGAAGACGCCTTTCGCTTTGTGTTCTATGACGAGCGTTCGATTTTGTCGAACGCGTTGCTCGGTGCTGCCACCGTGCGGCGCCAAGGCGAAACTCCCGTACAGGGTGCCGCGCAACTCCTCAGGGGACAGGGTTGGAAATTGGAATACGCAGTGGATGCGTCGCGTCAGAACCTTTGGGGCTAGATTGGGTTTTGAATTGATGCTTTTAAAAAGGGCCCTTGGGCCAAATCAGATCTCACTACCAGACATAGTGTAACGAAGTGGGGGCATCAAAATTGGGTCAAGTAAGACTACAGAAAGCTTAAAATACGGATGACATTTAACATATTTATGAATTACCCTCAGGTGCCCCCATTGATACATGTAAATTTTCTCTCGCAAAATACAACTAAACAAACTTCCGGCTAGACAAAATCCCAACTTGGCATCCAATCAGGAGTGTTATGTTAAGCTACATCAATAAAATTTGTGTGGCGGTAAATGGTAGTGGTAGTGGAAACTCAGTGGTAAATACAGTGCTGTGTTAAATGTGTGGCGGATTTGTCTTCTTCACGGATATAAGAGTAACGGTTATAATGAGCAAATTGTGTCGGTCCATTGAAGTTCGTTATAGCTGAGTTCGACTGTAGTTTTATCGCATTATTTTTTATGTAAAAAGTGTATTTATACATATTCAACTTAAACTTCCTAACTATCCTTAATAATTTCTCAACTGTGAAATATGAAGGGCTGAGAATCGTGGTATATGTTACAAAACGTAAAAGTGGAGTTTAACACATTCTGACAACATGTAGTAGACTATCATAGTGGTGTAGCTCCAGATATCAATATTTCTCACTAGGTGACAGCATCTACAGCTCATTTTTGTATCAACACCAATGCGAAAGCTTGATTTTATCAAGACATACATGTACAGTGCAGTGCATGACATACACCACTATTACGATGAAGGGGAAAAAAACATAAGATTTCGGAATGCGATATGTAAACTTCCCTGAAACCTCGCTCATTAATTAGCGAATATAAAAGAACTATTTTTTTATGAATTGGTAAATGTGCTAAACCTTGTGTGCTTTTAAGTTTATCGCGAGAATGTGTTGGCACAGCCAGTAAAAAAAATTCCGCACTTTTGTTTAAAGTAAAATAATGTGCTATTAGAAGGACAGCGATTTTATTGTAGACTCACATTTAATCGTAAAAAAGGAGGTTGAAGATAGGTCTAGTGGCGCATGTATATTTTAATAATATGATTATTTTCAAATGTTAAAAAAAGGGAACCAGGTTGTTTCGAACAATTTGTCCTTACTCTAATGAATCTATTATCGCGAAAACGGTCTGGTATTTCCAAAACTAACTAGCCTATCATTTTTTTCGGCGTTTTTTTCTGCCTAAATAAAAAGCGAAAATCAAGGCTCTTCGATTGGTTTAGCCGATATCAGAAGTAGTTTTTTTCTCAACAAGTACTTTCATGAAGTGGCCTTTTATCTTTGTCACTGCATGATTAACAGCGAGGGTTAAATTGCTGTCTATAAATATATTTAAGCATTTTTTTTTCGTACGAGCTTAGTTTTTAAGAACACTGGCCATCGTGAATGAATTTTGGTGTGTTTCTCCGCTTTGCACAGAAATTTCGTGGAATTTTAATACATGAAATCGGTGTGATCAGCGAAGGATTTGGATCACAAGACGACAATGCAAGGTGTTTTACGGACACGAAACACGTAGAAAAAAAATCATTTGGAGGGAAACTTCAAAGTCGTAACAATTTTATAAACATCCAGCCTGTTATGAGAGCAACTGTGCAGTTTACGGGTGGCTGAAACAAGTGAATGTGGAGCCACGCACAGGAAGATTTTTGTGTGATAATTTTGGCATATCTAATCGCTCATACATATGTAGGTTTATTGTGCAAGGGTTTAAATAAATTTATGCCTACCATAAATACATTTTGCATCAAATGTTTTAATTAGCAAAAAAAAAAAAAAAAAAGGCCTACAATACACTAAAATGCAGAGAAACTGACCCACCTAGAGGTATTAAAATGCGTTTAATTCAGCAAATAGATACCCAATTTAAAATCGGATTAGCTCGTTTTGTGAATAAATTATTGCTCGTTCAAGTGCGCCGAATTTGACTAAAATTCCTCATCGATTTTTCAGGTGAAAAAGCCTTAAGACATCAGTCAACCATTTGCAGGGAATACGATGTTCTGAGATTAAAAAGTTGCAATGATAATGTTTTGCGTAATTTCTCTCAGCTATCTGCTGACGGATTGGATTAGGGAAAGGTTTAAGAGATCTGGACCAGTACTGTCTGGACTGTCGTCCTAATAAATTTGCCTGTGTGTGGTCGTCCGATTAAGTCTCGACGAATGATGCTCGATTTCTCCCACCCCTGTCAGTCGTTGACTCTTTGCCTAATTGACTTATAGAATTGGGAGTAGAGTGGCACATGGTTTCTCCTAAATAATTCGTCCTGTGGAGATCATTGCCCAGCGTCAATTTGTACGTTTCCTGTAAATTGATGCCTGTCGGATGTGATGGCGACGAAACGGCTGTTGTAGTGTGGTCAGTTTCGAAATGCTAGCAAATAATTTGACTCCATCCTCACCAAAAAATGATTGTTTCATGATTACTTTTTTTGTGTGCGTGCGCTATAATGGGGGTTTTCATGAATTATTCCGGTAGAGCGACGTAGCGGAAACACGCTGGTTCGCCGTTTTTCTGAAGCCAATTTGAAATTTTTTGACGTAAGCAGTTAGTTGCATGCGTGTAACAAAACTGGAGATTAGTTTGTTTATTCACTTGTGTTAACGGTTGCTGGAGCTACGTGCTTGTGTGCCTGTGTCAATTTGACGCTGCTTATGGATGTCATTGAGGAGAAACCATTGACAAGCTCGAGAAGGTAAGAAAAAAGACGTATTATTCAACTATCATAGGGTGTAATTGTATAATGCAATTTGAAACTTTCAAACTTTGTAAGGATGAAATGAAAAATGCATGCATGAGTTCATTAGCAAGATTCTACAATGTATGCCGTTATGGGTATACCGTATGCCGTTATGAGAACGTGGTAAAAATGAAATTGTAGGCCTCAAGAATAAAACGATGATTCAAACGAATCTGATTATTTATTTAGGGCCGGTTGCACCAAGAAAAGTTAAGCAAAACCCACGTTAAACCTCAAGTTAACTGAGGAAAAGCATTGTAGAACAGGAGGTTAACCCAGATAATAGGCAGGGTTAACCTAAGGTTTCTAATACAATGAATTTTCCCAGAATTCCTTAATTATACTTTGGGTTAAAAATCCGTATAGTAAAATAGTGGAACAAAAACCTATTAATCCTCACGTTAACTTCTGGTTATAGGTAACCCCAGGTTAGCTAACGTTTCATTTAACCTACCATGGTACAACCGGCCCTTAGTCTATTTCGAGGCAGTATCCTAGGTCGTAGCTTTTCGAGGGTTCATCAAGTCACAGGGTTCCCCCAGACCTGGGAAATCTGCAAAACCTGGACTAGATTTAGGACCTAAATCAAGACATGGCATACTGCATGGAGGAGTCAGAAAATTTGATAATTTTAGTTCTGGGGGAACCCTTGAACTAAATAAACGGTTTACTTTCTCATCTAGATATAAACACGCGGACGAGACGTTTACTCGCACGATTTTATTTTAGGAAAAAATAAAAAATAAGTTAGAAACTTCCACCCGCCAGATCCATCTGCGATGGGTAACATTTCGATGTACAGGTGGGTGCGAAACGTATAACGTTTAAGTGCATGCGTGTGCTTGCTTTTAATGTTTTCATGCGCGCTTCGTGTAAATCGTGAAATGTTGACATTGTTTTTATATTGTTTTATTACTTTACAAGTATTCCACCTGTTGGAATCAGCTGTTGAATTTTGGCACATTTGCTAGACATTTCAGATTTAAGAATGTTCGTTATTTTAAATTTTTTTGAATGACATGCCTACTGTAGTTTTCAATTAAATACCCTGTATTGATTCTTTTTTTGACCTAAACATGCTGTTTTATCGATGACGGAAAATGGGAACGCGTATGTCTTGATTTGTGCGGTGATGAAGACCTAGTTTCCGTATAAAATGTACTTTAGTCCGTTCAAAACATGAATAAACTGAGCCAAAACCAGTCAGTCAGAGCTATTCAGCTTATTGATTATGCATTCCAGCTTAAAGAAAGCTAAACGTATGGAAAATGAGTTATGGAACAGGAACGATTAATCGCAAAAAGGCTCTTTCATTCTATTGGGCCATTTTGCTAAGCCATAAATCTCAACGTTGCGCCATCTAAGAGTCCTCTATAAAACATCAATTAAAAAGTAAATAAGAAAAGGTTGATGGCTTAACCCACTAGCATATCTTTGTACACGGTAGGATATTGAATTGAATTGAATCGAGTCTGCGATGTTTATACTTGCCGAAAAAAATGGCACCTATACGATTATCAACATCGAATTTGGGTAAACAATGTGAACAACCTATTGACTATAAGCTCTCGCATTTTGCAAATCACTGCTATCTTTTGTGAATTGAATCAAATGATTAAGCTGGCAGTGTTTTTTGGTATCATTGTAATCAATTTGGGGTAAAAATGTGCAATACTTGACCTGTAAACGAGGTGTTAGATAATTCAGCGTTTTCAATTAAGTGCGATATGATATTATGAACATATGTCCATTGTACATGTACATGTGTACAACAAGTCCCAGTCACGTGTTTTTTTTTTAAATCGTTCATTTCGTTTTGATAAACGTGGCTTGACGTGTGTCGAAAACGATGTATGAATTATGAAATGCATGAGTAACAAATCTCCATTCATTCCTCCGTTCAAGGGTACATGTAACTTATGTGAACATATACTGAACGCGTGAAAAATGTTTGTTTCATTGCTCTTAATTATGATTTCGCACCTGGCGATTTCGTGGGCTGCGTTAATAATTGTGAGTAACGTGCGTTAGCCATTAGCCATTGGGTGTAACGAAGCGACCTTTGAAAGTATACATGTGCATGTAGTGCTGCTCTTCAGCTTCTCTACTATAATATCCGCGGTCAACTATGTTGCCAGTAAGGTAAGATTACATTTAGCTTCCAGTAAAACGGTCTTGCATTTGTAAAGATATCAGAGATGTTTGTGGGAGAAGCTAAACCCAGTTATTTGGAAATTTCAACAATTCGATCCTACTGGTTGGTTTAGCTACGAAAGACGGTAGCTAAATAATGTGTTTTTGTTTTTGCATGTTTCCTCAATGTTCTTTGTGCTCTTTTTAAATTATTCATTCAAACGGTTATGGGTGTGAGTTAATCTAAAAAGATCCAAATGTAGGATGTCCCAAAATGGTGTGATTTTTTTAAAAATGATTTCGTGACTGCTTCATTGATTTGTTTTATGTAGAATAAAAGTTATTTTGTGCATGCCATGCCCCTAGCTTGGGCACCAATGGCGTTTGGGTCACCCTGTACATGGGGTGGGGTTCACTCAGATTGGATAATTATGGGTTTAAGGGGGGTATGGGGTCAGAAAATTCGAACGTCCAGAATGTCCTGGGTCAGAGTTAAGCTTCTGAGAACAAACCTGACAACAATGACCACTAAATATGGCGCCTTTTTAGGTAATTTTTGTTTAATTGACGTCGTCCAATTTAATAAAAAATGTCACATATTGGTCATTATTTTCTAATTCAACGACTTGTTCAAAAAACATCGCATGAAAGTTATTTAAAAATGAAACGAAAGGATTTAATTATAATTTCGAAAGTCGAACACCCATAAAAAACACCATTTTGTTAAATTTTGGTGTCATGTTATATGGAAACGAGACGTTATTTTAGATTGGAATTGTAAATCAGTTGTTGGCCATTTCTCCTTATTAAAAATGACGTGTTAAGTGACGTCATTTGCATTATTCGTCCTACTTAGTAAGGGACGGAGCAGGGAATGGTTGACTGTTTTTCCAGTTTGGACGAAATTAACGAACTGGACGAGCGGTGGGGGTAGAGTGGGTCAAGAAATGGACTTCTTGACGGACGTACTTTGTGGTCGTCCCCCCTTTACTAACCGATTAGCCAGAAAGGATAATTTAGAGCTAAATTTGTTTACCGCAGTTATCGATCGATTGAAGGCGCAACTGGCCACTAGGACTGGCAGGCAGTGACATTACTCACTGCTAATTAACTATTTAACGCGCGTTTATTGGGCGACGTTGTTGGCACAGTTTAACCGCTGCCCACGTGATCATCGGTGCTTCATCGGCGTTAATTATATGTGGAACAACTTGAAGCCGAAATTTAAAAGTGTGTCGGGTTGGTTGCTGTTATAAAAAGAGAAAACATCGCGAACCCCCTTTTAAATTCAAAGTTTTATTTTTTTTTAAAAAAAAAGCAGCAACGAATCGATTGAACTTATATGGGAAACTGTGTTTTAAGCACTTGGCTAATCAGAGCGTAGTGGCACTTAGCCGGTATTTCCATTGTCAGGTTGTGAGTATGCGTAGTGTCTCTAGGGCGTGGTGTTGGACTAACCGTAGTTTGTTAGCCTCAGTTAATAAAAATGAAAATTGTGCACCCATATCGTTTAGGTATTACAGCGTAAGATCATTCGGGGTGAAAAAGCTAATCGAAAAAATATGGCTGCTACAATTGGCATGTTAGGTGCTTTTGGCACAAATACACTTACAGGTATTAAAACCACCTAACGGTTAAAGTGCATTTCGTTCAGCAAGTAGATATCCAATTCAAAATAGGAATAGCTCGTTTTGTGAACAATTTTAATTCCACTGTAGTTGACGGCGTTGATCAGCAGTTGATCAGTCCAAGAACTAAGAAGTCGTCTTCGCTCTTTAGCCATTTTCGGATTAATCCAGTTGCGAATGTAGGCCACAAGCACGGCGTTTATTATGATTTTTTTTTCTTTCTCCCCGCTCTCTCGAATGGCGTTTTAATGGTCTTACTGAACTTGTTCTTGCAACTATCTCGTGTGTATTTTGTGTTTTGTGAATGTCACGTTGGTCATAACGCCCAACTGGCTCTCAGTAGCTGCTATTATCGCCACTGGCTTTTGTTCCCTTTTCTGAAAAGTGAGAGGCCACGGTCCGCTCCAGGCAGCCGGGTGCCACGCAATTCGCCTAGTACCGTTTTTCCAGGGATCTTGGGCATAAATAATAAATCGGAGCCTGCATGGAATGTCCACATTTTGTGCGCACCTCCTTTATGAGGTGCAAACGTCTACCCTTTTACCCTTTAGCAACATGTCATGTATTTGCAATTTCGTCAAGTCCAACGAAATTCTTGTCCAACTATGCTAACAACTGTTTTTTTTTTCTTCTGGCGAATTGTTCAGAGGTACATGCAACTAAACCAATTACACTAACGTATTTGCAGATGACATTCAGAAAAAGGCGAAGTTTAGGTGGCGCTCCGGACATTTTGCCAAGTGTGTTCATTCATTGGACGGTTTATTAGGTCAAAATACTGAATGCATTGTGCGAAACGAATGCTGGCATAATATTGACCACATGGTCACTTGGCCAAAGAAAAATAGGCCTACTAATTAATAAAAACAATCGAGAACTTTTTTGAATTTGGTAAAACTGCATGCGTTAAGTTATCGAAATTTTTAAATCCTTACAAACTCAACCATTTAACGTCATTTGAATATTACTCAGTATAATGATAATAAAAATCATGAAACCAATTCTACAGAAGACGTTGGAATTATTTTCCAAAGAATAGCTCAAAGTTAAAAGAAATTCAGTTTAGCAATAATGATGGTGACCGTCGAAACATTGCTGAATAAAAAATAAAATAATAATAAGAAGATATTGAATGAAGAATTGATGGATTACACCCCCTTGTATTTCAATTCAAAATCTTAACAGAAGTTGGGGACATTGGCCTTTGTAGTCATCATGGATGAGGCATTAATAAGACGGTTTCCAATCTCGATGCGTTTAAAAACTCATAAAACTACTGTAATTTTACCCAAATATCTATGATTATTACGGTAATAAGTTTTCTGCAGATTCGCTTTCAACACAGACACCATGCACCTGTTTTTTTATTATTGTTGTATTATTGCATTTTTTAAATATATGCAGCGGCTTACACCGGCTGCAGGAGTTCAAAAAACTGGCCTTTCAATCGCGAGTGTTGCATGGCAGGTTGAATTCCTCGACGGCCAATGGTCACTGTGGTGTTGGCCATTCCTCCTCCTCCTCCTGTTGCTGGATCTCGGTTGTTGTGCAGGAAGCCACATTCCGTAGATGTTCCTCCGTCTGACCCCTATAACCCCGTTTTCACCAAAACTCTCTTCGGCGTTGGACATTTGCCCCCGGTCAGATTGTGCCAAACGGGAAGTGCGAAGGATGCACCATGTTAAGGGGGGCAAAGGGTTGCGATCCCTTTGATGCAACGCCGAAAGTGCTCCTCGTTTCCGTTCGATGAACCCAGGTTTTGCATCAATGCCATAAAAATGAGAGACAGGCCGCACATGGAACTATGGGAGGCAGGAAAATACACGTACGTACGATGAACCCAGGGCTAGCACCCCTTTTGTTTACATCCGCGAAATTGGGCAAAAACATTTAGGGATAAACTGGGGACATTTAAAAAAAAAATATACATGTATATAAAAATACAAGCAATGTCCTTCTGGTGCTTTACCAAATACCAGCCATCGCCAATGTTGCTCCAAATCCAATCATTCCAGTTTTTTTGTGTAATTATTTCATGTACATGTATTTAAAAATGCTGTTCCGTGGATAACTCGAGGTGTCAATGGGTCATTAAGTCCTTTAAAAGTCGTTCGATTGGGATTTAAGTCAGAAAAGGCACTGGGAAATCATTTGAAAATTCATGTACTGATTTGGGGGTTGGGGGGTCAAAGTTTTGAAAATTTTCCACCGAGGAATTTCCCGTTTTAGAGGAAATTAGCTGTCTCGCCTGTCGGGTTTTGCATTTTTTAGGAGGGAAAATACCCGCAGGGAGCCCGCGGACAGGTAAATAAGTTACTTGGTCAATGGGCTAGTAAGAGGGTCAGGGGCACCTGCCGCGCGTGGATGACCCATTGCTGTAAGGGCTGTCAGAGTGTGCATGTAACCTTGTTTGGTTCGGTGACCATGCATTTTTGGGGCTTATTTCATCGACCTTGAATATTCTCTTGTCAGGGGGAGGGGATGTCTGGTGAGCCATGGAAGTCGTAGAAATGTTTGCTTCCTTAAAAATGTCGAAGAACAAACACTAGCAGTTGCAGTGGTAACACATGTGTAATCGTTTATTATCAATTAGTATAACACTTCTACCATGGTCATTATTAATCCCCATATAATAGCTTTTTTATTTGAAAAACAAACTTGGAGTTACAAAAATGTATTTATTACACGTGTTGTGTATTCTAAAAAGTGAAACTTGATGGGTTAGTTACATATATTTCTAGGAATTATTTTATTCAAATGTCATAAAAGTTTCAATCGTTATACATGTATAAGACATGCCCCGAAATTTGGGATACCCTGTGTTTGGTAAAACACGCGAAAGGTTGGTGTCAAAGTGGCCGAGGATAAATACCCCGTTTGGACACCCCTGTCCCTCCGACCGTTGCCCAAGCTCTTCGGTTGGACGTTGGTCATCGTCAGTCGTTTATCGTTTGGTTGTTCACCGAGTGGGCAAATTAAGGCGATGATCGCGGGCGACTCGATTTTTTTTCCTGCAGTTTCATCAGGGCCTGTAGCTGTGTGTTGAGAGACGAACGGGGTCAACGGGGAACCAGGCTGGTGCCGGTCCGCCGCCGCCACCGACTGCCACCCCCCGTTCCTTCCTCCTCCTCAAATTTCTTAGCTCCATTATTAAAAGCATCCACTTTCACTTTCACTTCCAGTTTTCACTCGTTTAGCTACCGGGCTAATTGTTTAGAATCGACGTGACCTTAGTGTCCACGTGTGGGCGAATTTTTTGTTTTGTTTTTCGGGAGACTTGGTGGGGGGGGGGTAATCTCAACCTCCCCCCCTGTCTTTACCTACACGTTTTTTACCCAGTTGGAGACGTCAGATCCACGGATTGCACCAAACATTAGTGCTAAGTGGCGATTAGCGATGGGTTTTCTAATTGTTTCGATAATTTTAAAACAACAACGTATTTTTGGTGGAAGAAAAAAGTACGTTTGAAGATTGAATCAGACGTATTGATTACTTTTTTTAAATCATTCGTTGAAACAATAGCGTAATTGGCGATTGACGAGAGCTTTCGACTAGCCGATAATCGAGAATATATTTGGATATTTAAAATGATTTTTTGGAGACTATTTTAAGATTTTGGGTGCTCAAGATGTCACTTGTGAAGGTGTAACCAGACCCTAAAATAATAAATTATATTAAAAATAATTTATAATATATATATATAGGCCTATACAGTCGAATCCCGCTATCGAATCCGCACCATCTGGGGACCCAACAATAAGTCCACTATAACCGATGGTTCACTAGGCCTATATCCAATTTAAAAAATATATATTTTTAGCATATAGCAGTAGTATTGTTGGAAATAGTGATTGCGATAGTACATAATTTCTTATAAATTATTAATTCATTAAATGTTAATCAAAAAGAAGAAACATGTATTAACAATACCTTAAACTTGATTTTGATTTTACATTCTATGGAAGAACTTGTTTCTCGTCCATATTTTCTGTAGAAAAAAAATGTTCAGGATATTCACAGCCGATTTTTGTCCAATTGCCTTCCATGGATTTTGGTCAACATTTACGTACAC